>CAJQZP010000686.1:0-44508 GCA_907164705.1 Parnassius apollo | reverse complement strand
TCTTATTGGCATAACAATGGTACCAACTTTTAATACCACACATCGCTTTTTCTTACGGTTCTGTGACATGTTATAATGTTTAAATACTATTATCCTGAGACCGTTATCAACCCGTAATGCGTGTTAGTACTTTTTTCTTTTCATACATTGGAAATGATGTTATTTGTTAGTATTAAAAAAAATATTATGTAGTAGTTTCTCACCAAACCCATGAAGTGTACAGACCAAATGTACAAAAGTGACAGCTATCTTCTGAATTACAAGAAATATGCAGAATATCTCGATTACAGTACGTAGATAATAGGGTGTAGATTTTTATGCTTTCATTGTACTTCGATTTCCTAATCAGAAAAAAGTTAAGGTCGGTTTTGTAAATAAATGCTTTAAAATGGCTCTATGTAAAATGCCCTTTTAGCGTTTAAGTAGTATTGGCTTTCCAGTGACGATATTAATTATTGGATTTTTGACTGCAATCAATAGCATAATTATTTAGGATTACAAACTACTTCATAATAATAAAAAATCACTGAAAATTAAAAAAAAATGTTATCAAGTACCTAAATATGTCATCTAAGTTATTGATTTGCAATTTTATCAAAAGTATACCTATTATCACTTAATCAAGTAACATGGATTTTTTTTACTAGAACTAGTACATCCTAAGCTTGGTTGATCGACCCGTACTAGCTTGACGTTGAGTTTCGAGATATTCTTTATATATGGATAATATATATATATATTATATATATATATATATATATATATATATATATATATATATATATACAAGTAATTACTGTTAAAATTTCTGCTACTTATATTTATTTTTAAATTTAAAATATATCGCACAAATAAAAATAGAATGAAATATAATAATTCGTATAAAATAGAAGTAGATTCGTATAATATAAATATGAATAACTACTTCTATTTTATACAGAATTTTTTGCATTATTCTCCTAATAAAAACAATGCCAAGTTTGACCTATTAAACGCGTGAAAACCAGCAATGAAAACTTGATTCGACCAGACTATAAACCTTTCAGAAATGGGAGGATGATTGTTTATAAATAATTTATAAGATAAATTCTATTTCTACGGTCTTCACTTAGATCGACCTTTGTTTATTTCAGCTGTTAAGGACATGGTTTAATTAAAATTATGCTATTATGAACTTTTGTTTCTGTGATGTTTATTATTTTACTTTGATTAATTGGTACAATACTTTTTGGAACTTGTTTACAGTTCTAAAATATTATTATAGTGATTCTCAGAAATATATCTTTTCGGTTTAAAAATAAATAAGGATGCCTTCTTTTATTTGTCTTCATTTTAAGATTTGAAAAATATTGCATTCCATTTCTATTTGAATTCATAGCGCAGTAGTTTAACAATGAGTTGCAATACTAAGTGATGCGGATTCGAATCCCACTCAGAACAGGTATTTGTACGGCCTTAACCTAATAAGTTTTATTTTTATTTTTGATTATTATTATAATTGAAATTCTAATAATAAACAAAATTAAAACACTACGGCTGCCAACTTGCTTGCCAAACGTGGAAACTATGGCAAATCCCCCCCTCCCTACGAAGGAATGGAAGGTGTATTCACACTGGAGTAAAAATTCTTTTTTTTTTCAAACATTTAATTAAGTTTAATGGAAACAAATTTTCTTAAAATTACTTAAATCACTAATCAGTATCGATAGATTCTCCAGTTACATTAATTATGAACGAATTTTGTTCTGCAAGTTCCATGTCATCCAAATTCCACATGGTATTTTTCTTCCAACGATTGGCGTCTATTAGTGCTATTGCGTCGTCTAATAATTTTTATGTCACTCATTTTGAACGTGGAGTTATTGGCACTAACATAATTTTTTATTTGGGCCCAAACCAATTCAATTGGATTAAGTTTGCAATGGTATGTAATGGTAATGGTATGCACTTGCTGTTTTTATTACTGTGCTCTCCACAGTCGCATTTAAATCACACAGTTTAAAGTACTTATAAACATTGTAAATTACGCGTCTCTCTCCGCTATAGATTATTGATCCACTTTTATTCTTTCAAATAGGTGAGGTATTTGACGTCACAATGTCATTGTTAGCCCGGCTACCTTCAGTTTTTGAATATTAATTTTTGGTCCGATTTACGCAAAACGAACTTACAGTATCTTGAAGTATTGCAGTGGTATGCTTGGGTTTGGGTTTAATTTTGTTAATTATAGGGTCCCAAGCAGATGGCAGCACCCAACCATCTTCTCTATTGAAATTAGGATGTTTTTTTTAATTTCAATAGCCTCACGTATCATCCTTGGTAGGAATCGGTGTTCTTTTGCGAGGATTTGTGGTTTATCAAATCTGATGTAATGGTGGGGATGTGACAAAATTAATATTAAATGAAGGTAGCCTTGCTTGGGACGTCAAACATCTCAGTCCACCCCGTGACTATGGGTGCTGTAAAGCACCCGAAACGTCGGGAATTAAAAATAAGTAGAATCAGTTAAATAAACGCGATAGAATCTGTAAATATAGTTTTATTCAATGTGTAGTGTTCGCGTAAATTTAAGAAATCATTAGGTGAGGTATTCCTTTTTAATGTCAAAATTTAATGTTGAACGAGTAACACGCAAAATACACAACCGTTTTGTTCGAAGGCCTGACTTCAACTGGTCACTGTGAACTCGACTTTCTAATTTCTTGCATTTTAATTGGCTGCGGGGCGTGGCCAGGCCGGCGGACAACGATGACTCACTATTTTCTTAATGCGAACGAACTATAGACCTTAATTTAAATAGACATCTCTCTCTCTCACTCTCTCTCTCTCTATCTCATACACTCATCGCCACGAACTGGCTGGTCGCGCCACTACGCTTTGAGGTCCGCACCCAATAACTAGTTTTAAAAGTAAATACTGTAATTAAATAGTATATTAAGTGTACTAAACTTCACCGCGGAGTTTACTTCAAAACCTTAGGAAATTGAAACGGATTGTACTTCAAAACCTTAAGAAATTGAAGACCAGCTCGAATGTACCAACGAAATAACATGCTTTGTTTACATTAAAATATAGGTCCAACTAGAAATTGTTATTTATATGAGTTATTTTTTTTGTGTTTGATTTTTTAAAACACATTTTTTCACATTTCAATAAATGTGAGAGTCGAAGTTTTTATCCCTTTTATACCATGATATTGCACTAGTATTGATATAAAATTAACGATCACAAACCAGTACAAACTCCATTTGGTGGTTAGTGGATGATGTGGTCCAGATGCACCTATTAACTACTGGACTGGACTTTACTAAGATGGAATGCCTCTTTATCAGTAAACAGGTTCTCCGGTTCTTGTCTCTCACCATACAAAACACAGCAGTAAAATTGTGTTAATCCCCGCTGTTATTTCGTAAAAACATTTTGTGGTTCTTTTACAATCTAGCTGAACCATTTGTGTTGAGGACATACAACGTAAATTTTTGAATTCTTACCATCTATTAATTATGGGTTCAATGTTCCAATTTTGAGGAAGGCTGTATTTTTGTCACCATTTCCAGTCTTCTATCCATAAGTATAGCTTATTTTTTTAATCGTACACTTAATATCCGGGTCTAGATAGTTTAGTATTGAAAGTACTTGTTTCCTTGTACAACCAGGTGTGTCAAATAGTGTGTCTCAGTCGAGTGCCGAGTGTGCCTAATGATCTTGAACATACTTTATTGTACACCACATGCAATTTTACAAAGAACATAACAAGAAGCAGATTAAATGTACAATTTGGCAGCCTTATCGTTACATATCGATCTCTACCAGGCAACCTTAGGTGTAAAGGAATAAAACAGTGAATACTAGGTAGGTGGTGCAATATAAATATACCTAATATAATATCAATACATGCAATAAAGTAACATATAAAGAAGTAATACATTAAAAAAGAAAATATGATACACATATACATACGTATATACATAAACATACACACACACACACACACACACACACACACACACACACACACACACACGCACACACACGCACACACACACACACACACATATACACACACACCTATATATATATATATATATATATATATATATCCTTCAAATATATTCCTCAAACAGTAACATAAACAAATAAATACAAAAACTTCATAATCACATAATTTATCTCCAAATGATGTTCGAACGATTGAGACAAGTAATGCTCTTTAAGAAGTCGCTTAAAGACTACTATAGTTTGTGCTTCGCGTATATACAAAGGTAGGGCATTCCAGAGCCTAATATACTGGACAGTAAAAGATTTGTTAAAGAAAGATGTATTCTGACTTGGTACCCTTAAAATGAGTTTTCTTGAAGAGCGTAGAGGTTCCCCTGGAAGCCCAACAAAACTAAACTTCTCCTTTAGATAAGGAGGAGTAGAAGGGTGAAATAAGACACAGTATAGAATAGAAAGAATATGCATGTTCCGGCGAAATTGGATAGGTAACCACTCGAGACGTGAGCGAAATTAGGAAATATGGTCAAATTTGCACAATCCAAATATGAACCGAATACTAGAATTTTGAAGTCTCTCAAGCTTAGTTAGCTGGTCTTTAGTTATGTATACATAGCTTGCGCCAGCATAGT
This sequence comes from Parnassius apollo, assembly GCA_907164705.1. NCBI lineage: Eukaryota > Metazoa > Arthropoda > Insecta > Lepidoptera > Papilionidae > Parnassius > Parnassius apollo. The sequence goes on along the minus strand of CAJQZP010000686.1, from coordinate 39,880 downwards.
CAAGAATCGGAAGGAGAAGAGACTGTGTGAGCATAATTTTTGTAGGAATGGGAAGAAATGAGCGAAGGCGAAGGAAGACGCAGTGAAGTAAGAGCGACAAAGGTTTTCTTACTTACCTCGTTCAGTTGGCGTTTCCAATTTAAGGAACTATCAAGGTAAACACCAAGATTTTTGACATTGTCAAAGTAAGGGATTACAACCCCGTCGAATACAACTGGTGGTATGGAGAACCAGTAAATTCTTGAGATAAAGCTCTGACTACCAAAAATGATTGCCTGCGACTTTTTAGGATTGACATTTAGGCCATATGATTGACTCCACTCATGAATCATATTTAAGTCATTGTTTAATGTAGTGATTGCATTCGGCAAATTCTCAAGAGTTGAGTGGGTGTCAATCTGGACATCATCCACATACATGTGGTAGAGATAAGAAATTTTATGAGTAATTGAATTAATATGAGTAATTGAATTGAAATGAAATTAATGGAAAAGAGTAAAGGGGACAACACGCCACACATACAGGTATTTGCACGATCTACGCGGCCAAAATTATTTTAATACTTAATTGGTATCTAGATAAGGTAAATAAACAAAAAAAAAACATTTTTCAAAAAAAAAAACTATATTTTTTTGAAAAATATTTTTTTAGATCGCTGTATTGGTACAAAGAAAAAAACATAATAATGCTAAGTTTCTTCGTCGCTCTCTGATGAATTTTCAGATAATATGTTAGATTCCGCAGATACAAACATGGCTAAAGTTTCAGGCAAAAATGTTTCTGCTTTCCTTTTCTTTACAGTTCGTATGCTACTGAGCAAAGGATCTGAACTGAGCAGAAGGCGATTAAAAATAACCTGATTACAATCTTTTCTGGAAAATTTCCTCGCAAAATCTTGGCGGTAACATCTAAAATGTTTGTTGCGAGCCTCAGCTGCTTCCTCGGAAAGCTGTCCGATTGGTAATAATGCCTTTTCAATTATGACTGCGCCATGGACTAAAATCTTATGCATTGTTGGCGTCATAGGATGCCAATCATATAGGTTCACGTAAATACGAGCAGTTTCTAAAGCATACCTTTCATATTTCACGGGATCAATTTTGAACCCGCTTGAAATCGCTTCCAATATGACTTTTAGTCTATAAATTAGTTCATAATTGATACCAGTTATTTCAGCGGCTAATTTGGGGTTCTCAAAGAACCTTCTGCTGGTATTTCCATCATTAGTATTCCCAAAATTGGATTTAGGCATATCTATTATTAGACCAGTCTCAGTGCGAAACCTTGTTTGTATCTCTTTTTTGGTTTTATCTTCTAGGTCTTTTTCCTCTTTCGATTTTCTTCCCCTGTATTTTTTCACCTGAAGTTTGTAGGCTAAATGTAGGATACATTCAAATATCCGAATTCTTGCGTGTAAGACCGATATGCCGAATTCAAGGGCGGCAAAATTCACATCTCTCGTATAGTCCAATTTAATAAAATCTTTCGAGGTTGCTCCACAGATGTAGCACCTACTTGTAGACTTTTTGCCTGTGGCTGCATTGCAGACTTTTCTGTCTACCATAGTCATTATAAAACTGTGCTTGACTAAGAATTTTTTCCCTGCTATGTCGACCTCTGTTGGGACTAAAGACCTAATAGCGCTTTTAACGTGTCTTATTTCTTCTTCAGTGACATCATTAGTTTCCTTGATAAATTGGAATCTTATTGGTCTACAAAATCGCGGCTAAGAGAGCGTTGGATTATTCCATAAAACTTTTTTATTGTTATCTCCACAAACTAATTGTAGAGGCACGAAGCAGCTTTGGAATATGTTTGAGTCGGAATCGATATCACTTTCTAGTTTTTGCTTAAACTGTGATTGTTGGGACCCATCGCAGCCCCATTTATTAATTATAGTTAAGCATTCACGCTCTTGCTCATTTAAAGTTATCAATACCTCTTCTAGGTATTCCGATAAACGCCTAACAGTAACATCCATTAGAGGCTGTAACTGAGCTTCGGCACTGGTACTCGTTACCGTACACGATTCTTGAGGTGGGTAACATTTCTTCTTGGCTTTTTGTAAGGCACTATAGCACGGAAAAAACTTCTTATTGGTCTTTCTTATAATTTCGTACTGTCCTTGTGTCAAATCTGCATCTATAAACATTTGCAAAGCTTGCATTGGTGTCAAGGAGGGTTGCTCTTTACTTGATTTCGTAAGATAAAATGCCTTTTTATATTTTGTTGCTCTTGTCGGAGTACTAGTGATATCTTTTAGGACATTTGATGCATCTTTGTTACCAGATTTCCCTAGTTCCACTTTCGCAGCATGTATTATGATCTCTTTTTCAAAATTAGAACGAAGTTCTTCAGTCTTTCGCCTCTTGCTCCTCTCGCTTGCGTCTTCAAACGACTTGGATGGTCGACCTGGCCGTTTTTGTGAAGTCTCAACAACAGGTATTTCAAAAGTACCTTCCAGCCAAGACCGGTTGTATTTAATAAAATTATCTATTTTATAATGAGCTTTGGTCCACTTTTGTTTGATTTCTGATTTGAAATGTGCAAAACCATGTTTCAAACTAACAATTTGATCTTCATTGTAACCTTCACATGACAAAAGTTTATCTTTTAGAAAATTTAATTTGGCATCTAAATTAAGAAAATTTTCGTTCCTCATGAGGTCAAACAAGTATTGTCGGGTCACAATCCTTACTCCTGATGTACCCGCTGAACCTAAAACAAACATATATTATGTTAAAAGTCGTTAACAAATATTTCCAATTTTAGACGAGTTCCGCTGAATATTTTTAATCCCTCTAAACAGTATTTATCCGGACGTTTCCGGAGACGTTTTTGATGGCATTTATAAGGAAAAGGATCAAATAATACCCTATAATAAAAACTATAGCCCGATCTACCCCGATACATAAACAAAAACACTAGCAAAGAAAAAAGATTGTAGGAAATCACGGTGTGAAAATGAGGTTTTTTCATTATAAAAAAAGTAATGTAGTTTGATAGTTGATCATAACTTTATTTATGTAGTTTGTAAGTCTCTTACCTTGTCTATCAGAATCCATCACTTTCAATTCGTAAGAAGAACTTGATAGCATAAAAATTCACTTTGAAAGTTTAATGTTTAGAAAAGCGCCGAGAACAGATACGTACACTAGGTGAAACGGTCAAATTCCGACTGACGCTACAGGTGCGGGGTGAGCGGTAGCAGGTAGCTAAAGCACGGGTATTGTTCCCGGGTTCATACTCTGTTCCTGGAACTCGTTTTTATGAATGTTATTGTTATTTTGATAATGGGACTTTTGGCCGCGTAGATCGTGCAAATACCTGTATGTGCGCCTGCAGTAATATCACACCAAGATGAGTGAGTTTCATCAACATGTATACACTGCCAACGACCACGGAAATAATTTTGAAACCAGTCAATTATGATGGAGATACGTAAAGGGAATACAACTGACTCAACAGTATATCGAAGTCAACAGTATTGAACGCATTACTGAATTCTAGCAAGGTCATGATTGTGAGTTCTTTATTATCCATACCCGACCGTATGTCATCAGTAACTTTAATTAAGGCAGTAGCTTACTATGATCTTCCTAATTACGTTGATAATGTGTATTCTAGATATGCAACTGTTTTAATGCTTATATTTCGATTCTACTCTATAGCCGTTGTCTCAAATTTAGAAAATGAATTAGGGCATCCGATCAAAGGTGACCGCTCAGATACGTTAATTTACATACCTGTCCAATAGTTTACATAACCACCTTGTTCTCCGAAATAGTGGAGTTCATTATAAGATGCTACTAAGTTATTTACCTGGAAGAGAACCCGAAATAATTAGTGACCGCTAGTACAGTTTTAATCTGGTTTGCTTGTCTAGAATTCTCAATCTTCAGTCAAGTAGACTCAATAATGAGTAGGTGCAATAGAGACCAATATATAAGCACAATATAGGTTTAGTTTGGACCCGCTAAGCGCCTTCGCTTCGCGTATTAAAAAGAAGCCCTCTGTTCCATTGCGTTTGGCACAAAGCATTTCATTATTTTTTTCCAATTGTAACTCAATAAGCAAATAAAAAATGACCGGTGGTTTCCTAAATGTTTTCCTATTCAATATCGAGAAGATACAGCTTAGTACGTAAACTATAAAAGTATACACCAATATTTTATACCTCAGTTTGCAATGTAATCTTTGACGCCAACTAGACTTCAAGGATCAAGTGACGATTAGTTTCGCAGTCATCTCGACAAAAAAAAATCAAACTTGGCCTGAAAGTTCAGTGTGCTTAATAGATCGTGACAGTATTTCATTCCAGGGTCTTACTCGGCATATCTACTAGTGCCTCGTAAAGTGGCAGTCGTAGAGAGTAATCGATGGCCCAGCCAACCAATTGGCCGAGTTCACCTGATATGTAGAACCTAATACTCGTCTCTATATCGACTTCATCGAAGTTTAGTTTGAATCGTTTGGTTCATTAGCCTTGCGAAGAGATATTATATGTCTGCATTTTCTATCTACTACAAGAAGTACTATAGAGAATTGTTTAGGTTCATTTTAACCGCCAAGTTGTAATCACATATTGCGATGCAACCATTGACTGTATACTGACTTTATATACATACATGTATGTATATATAGAGGTCAGTGGAAACAATTCTTAATTCATATGTATCTTTTTAGTTCTATACGCAACGTCTTAATATTTGACAATCTACACTCGATAATATTTAAAATATGTGCCATTACTAGCGCCATTGAGCGAGGGGCTTTTAAAAAAAACCTTGATTGATACAGTATTATAAAAATATTTTCACTATTTACGTTGATGTGCAACTTGTGATTTTCACATTTAAGTATAACTATATTGTTAGCTTATTATTATACTCATTTTATTAGCCTCTCCATAGGTGGCTCCGCAAGCTGTGGAGAGGGCTAAGCTCTGAGTTTCTATGCGTGATAAACGACTACGAGTGACCGACATGGCATATGTAGTAGCAATGCGCACGCACAGTGACTACTGGGTAAAATGTGTCCAAGTTATTTTATGAATATACAAGCGAATCGCGCCAGCACCCCACCTGAGTATTTAAAAAGAGAATTTTTTTTATTTAAAAAATCTAAAACATTTCTAATAAAATATAGCCTAGATCACTCTTGACATTGCTCCCTATCAGTTCATGATGTACGTATTGTAGGTTGATTATTATATATTTATAGCCATTTGATCGACAAACAAAAAGAAATTTTTAAAATTGTTATTCATGTTTCACATACAAATCTCCTAGTTGTGTTATTTATAAGCCATTTCGATCGGACAGACAGAAAGGTAAATTTTTAAAAATGGTTATTCATGTTTCAATGCCATACAAATAACCCCCTCTGCTTAATATAAGGCAGTTATTTCGATACTACAGACAAGCACTTCAACTTCATTTCTATGTACGTATAGAAAATCTTAATGACGATGAAATTTGGGAACATTTTATTCTCAGTGCCACTTTAATGTAAGTGTTGTGCTTTCATTTTAGTGGGACTAATGAGGTAGTGCTTGTAATATTGCTCTTGTCGGAAAGTTTGTGTATTCCTGAAAATGCAGATTTTGAAGTATGTTGGTTATTAGCGACAGGAATATCATTAATTCACACTCACAACACGATAACAAAATATATTAAGACATTTAAAATTGCTAATAACGAAAATCTTACAGAAAATGCTTTTGTTTTGAATAAAAAAGCATCATTAAAGTCTGTTTACAACTGACAAAAATATCTCGTACAAAAAATATACAGTCAAATTTGAAGTTGGATAATTTTAGGGACTTGAAAAACCATGACGCTAATTTTGAACTAAACTGAGCAGGCCTGAACAGAATTAGAAAGTAAATTTTTATATTTTTAACAATAATTTACAATAACCTGTAGCTTTCTACATTCCCAGTGACTTATTTAAATTATTTAAATATGTTTCCTTGTTAAATAATATGCAATATTGTTTATGTAGTTCTTGTTTTTTTTTATTTGCTTAGGAATAGAATATTTTTTTTATGAACAAAACCATATTCTACGCTAGTTTATTAAGTATAGCTTTAGTCTTTAAAATATAGGTATATAATTATGTGTTTTATGCGCATACACTAAAAGTTAGAAAAATATCAAGAAACCGTAATAAATGATTTCACTTAAACTTTAATCTAAGACATTACCAAGTGGTGGTAACTATTTACTATTTCATTCGTTACAATTATTTTTTATTTGAGTAATGGTTTTCGATTACATAATTTCGTAAGAATTTTTCATATGTAAACTTTGCTATGAAAATAATTAAAAAATATTATGTTTAACAATGAAGAATCTTCCTATATTTTATAGTAAGCCTTACATCAACCAAGGCGTCAATTGAAGAATTCGGAAACTAAAAGTCCTTGATTGTGCGCTGTCGGTAGTCAATAAATATTAAAACCAAGAAACATTTTCTCATCTGGTAAACCATCAGAATCTTAAAACTAAAGTATGCAATCAGAAGATGTTCCAGTTTACGGAAGTTCAGTATCACGGAAATGAGATCTAGATGGAAGACACTTGAGCACTAAGGGGCGAGCTACCGAGAGGGCTGTGTTCGGAATTTTATTGCGTGATGTATGTAATCTTTCAGCAGCAAATGAGTGTAAATGACAAAACCACATGGTTTAGTAAGCTAACGTTAAGCGATAGAGAACGACAGCGTTCAATTATTGCGAGTCGGCGCAATTGGTGTTCAAAAAGCCGAAAACCAATAGCGAGGAAAGGTTCTTGGACACTGTGATGAAGATACTACACTGGACAGTGAAACGAAATGACTAGACATGAAGGAAGTCGATGTTGGCATGTGATTTTATATAGTGATTTATGGCAATCTGTGGGGGAGGTCTAAGCTTAATTGTCGATGATGAGCTGTTATATTGATTATAATGACGATGATGATACCAAATAGTAGGTCTTAAGTACATATAACGTGCAACATTTAACACACGTAAATACAATGATATCATACTTAAATCAGATACTTAATCTAAATTTAGATAGTGAGATAAAAAGTCATGTTAGTGAAAGTCATGTTTTCAATAGATTTATAAGTATAATTAGTGTGACGTCGTGGGTGCGGTAAAGGAGCATTATAATATGTCCGCTACCTTAATCTAGCTAGCTCCGTTAGTCCGCTATCTTAATGTACGTAAATTAATTTCCTCTAGTATGGCTGGATTAGGTGTATCTTTGTGACTTTTAAATATATTAATCAATAAAATAATATGTTAAATATACTACTTACATATATTAGGACTTTATAACGTTTAAAGGTGTCATAGGTTTCACATTTATTTTTCATTTTAAATATCATACATTTTAAAATAAAATAACTTTTTAAACGGTCTTTTATAATTGCGGATGCGGGAGCCATAATACTTCTAGTGTTCTCTAAATTACTGCGCACGCAGGCATAATAGATGAGCTTTATACAGTGTTCTCTTTAAAAGGATTTGTAAGGTTCTATTATAAAGCCAAAATTGGTGAAAAACTTTTTGACAAATAGCCCACATTTATATTAGATTATCTATCATATAGTAGTTTTATATGATTGGCTATCAACGAGCGTACACTATCCCAATGAAAGACTACGAATGATGTAAAGGAATATATTCCGCTATGAGAACCGTCACATATTGTATTATATACGTTTGTATAAGCGACTGATGTAATAATATGAGAATTAAAAAAAAATTACAATAGAATTAATAACATGGAGTAGGAGAAGAAAAAATGACATGAACATATTGAACACACAATAAAAAAGATTAATCAATTCCACTATGCACTACATAAACTTAAAAAATTACAAATCGTGAAACAGTCATAACAGCCTACCACGCATACGTCTCTTCAACATTGAGATATGGTATAATATTTTGGAGAAACTCCCCAAAATGCGAACTAGTATTTAAAGCGCAAAAGAAATGTTTACGAGCAGTATGTCACTTGCAGGTTACCGATAGTTGCAAACCGCATTTCATTGATCTTAAAATTCTGAACCTACCATCTTTATATATATTCGAAGTAGCTATGTTTGTAAGGAAACATTTTAACATATTTGAAAACGCTAATAATAAACGACATAGGAACAAACTACGTACAAAACCTCATAAAACAGCCCTGAATTCAAAAAGTTTCCTCGGTATCCCCATAATTTTTTAAAAAACCCCTTAGCATGGCTCCTAAATTTTCGGTTGCTCTAAATTTTTAACAAACTCCCTTAGCATATTTGAAAACGCTAATAATAAACGACATAGGAACAAACTACGTACAAAACCTCATAAAACAGCCCTGTATTCAAAAAAGTTTCTCAGTATCCTTTGAAAACGCTAATAATAAACGACATAGGAACAAACTACGTACAAAACCTCATAAAACAGCCCTGTATTCAAAAAGTTTCCTCGGTATGGCTCCTAAAATTTTTAACAAACTCCCAAAAACATCAAATAAACTGATAATATAGACAAATTTAAGAAATTGCTTTCGAGTTTTTTAATGTATTAAGCATACTACTCTATCAACGAATACTTTGAAGATAAAATGAATGGTTTTTAGTACCTACAATAATTTATGGACGTTTTATTTATTATATGTTTATATTTATGTAATTGATAATTAAGATAATAATTAATGTTATTTCTAAACATACCAATTATAATTAAAATTGTTATTTCATTAAAAATTAATTTTCATATTGCCAAGTGATAGTGATAAACAAATATTTGTATGTCTTTTAGGTGAAAGATAGTGTTACTTATCATACCTTTTCCACCAAGTTTGTAACTTTTTACCTATGTTTTACAAACAAATTATTTGATTTGATTTGAATCATCTACTGTGCGTTTTTCTAGAAGTTGTCGTCCTTGTACGACCTCTTTGTAGAATCATTTATTATTGGCAATTTTTTCGGACTGATACGAATTAGGGACTTTCAAGAAAAGAGCTTACCATTTAGCTTAGAAAGCTGAAAGGCCGGCAAGGCACCTGTGATTCCCCGGTGCAGATTCATGCTCCTTTTTCCCCTCTTAAAAATATCTAACTTTAAATTCTTTAAAAGCACTCGCTACTTACCACAGTCAATCTCAAGTCCACTGCTGAACAATGCCTTCCTTCATGGATTATCCCATGTAATATCCAAAGTAAGGGTTACCTGCATGTTTCATCGGGTCGGATTCTGCGCATATATCCTCGTCGCAGATTTTATCCCCCTGAAAAATCCCGAGCATTACTATTTCATCGCAAGATAAGTGGCTTTTATTTTCAAAGATCATCACTGGCAATACGCACTGGTGTACTTACACTTTCCTCTTATTATTCTGAGAACGAATTGCGATAGTGAGACATGGTATATTGTAGTTTCCCGAACGCAGCCCACTTAGCTTGGCTTCATTGGTTAACATGTCAACTTACTTACTACTAGGGGGTGAAGTCGATTATGACGAATTGGCACTGTTTCGGATGTGCAAATGTGTTTCGAGAAGGTCATGGAGTGGTCAAATGTGACCCCTAGGTGTTTGGCGATTTGTTGCCACGGAATCGGTGGCCGAATAGAATGATTGTGCCTGAAAATTTTTCGGTTTTAGGTTCCGACGATTGAGGGCGTCTTTGAAATTATATTACTATACATTTTTCAGGATTCACTTCGATTCTCCATAAGCGAAACCATACGTCTAAACTTGGCAGCTCTTTGGACTATCGTTGTGAAATATATAAAATACTACCGAAAGTAAACAAAGGTTTATAGCCTTGCATTGTAATTTTTTGTAATTAACGTATTTTAAGATATGAATGTTATCTATATATGTATAATGATATATATATATATATGTTGAAATTCTTCATTAATACAAAATATGCTTATTTTATCCTGCACTTATCTAAATTATTGTTCACTTATCCTCTTCTTAATGAAAAATCAAAGAAATCTCTATCTCGATTCTGTTTTCTCACGAATTTGATTTCGCCTCAATAAGGCAACCCCATCTACTACGGCGTAGACGTTGCGTAGCGGCAGTTGATAGCTAGTCGTTACGGAGTGTACACGCTACGCTATACGAGCATAGGTCTACGTTGTCTATTACTGAAAAGTTACACTACTATTTGGGTTTCATTTGTATTTAATAACCAAAAGATATTATTTAAATGTAAATGTAAATGAAGTGCGATTCTTTTAAAGGACCTGTTGAAAATTAGAAATTTAAAAAAAGATATCGTGATTGGATTTGGTTTCGCCCTATAATGACAGATTTTTTTTAATCAGAAAACAACAGAAACGTTCTTCATCTATCTTTTAATGAAATTGGTGAGTTATTTTAAAGTATTATTTAATTATTTCAAAATGTTCTTCTTATTTTTGTATTTTTTAAAGTATTTAATAAAATGTACCACAATTCATATTAATGATATAAATTGTATCATTTCATTATGTATTTACGGACTTATTGTCATTATTAGCAGCTGTATTAAATTAGATCAATACACTTATTTTAGAGGTTAATACGAAACTATTTTTTAGCAAAATAATATTTTATAAAAATTATCCCACATGGACGCAAAGTTCTCTTATAGACGATGATAGGGAGCAATTTAATAGTTTATTGTAAAGGTACAAGTTTAGGTGGTATTTATTTTTCAAACGAAACTTTATTGTAAATATTTTAAATGAACTTGATTTTAATTTATTAAACGTTTACATTTTTGACGTTTTTGAACATTATAAACAAAATGCCAAGATCAAAGTAACAACTAAAATATCGTCTTAATTAACATGGATATTATAATCTTCATCACCTATTTTGGCACGTATAGGGATACAATTATTTCTTTTTATTGGAGTCATCTTTCAATTATAAAGTGTTTAATAAAAAAGAAAATTTTAAATTAGTTTAGCCGTTTTCATGAACATAACATCAAAAAAATTGTGCGTTATTGTGAAAACACGTAAATGACACTTTTTTAAGACATAGTTTTTTAAGATACAGTTCTTCTTTTATTTATGTATATATACTATACTACATAAGTAGATTAAATTATTTTATACTCATGCAGCCCCGGCGATGAAGCGTTAAAAAAACCGTGACTTTTTATATTTTTAATACAGTACTAAATTTCTTTACCAGATTGATAAATGTTTCACCATTGTCACTTCAATAAAATAATATTATGCGTCCTTCATAGAAACTCTTCGATTTTTAACTCGATTGATAAAAATATTACTTAAAAAGCTGGTTTTTCAATTATTGTATAAAAGGTAAAGAGGTAGTGGATAATTACATTAGTTATAGCTTTTGCCCGTGGCTTCACCTACGTAAAGTTCGGAAAATGACATCCTTCGAAAAATCACAACCTTTGTTCACCTTCATTAGCGATATATTTTTGATGCAACAATTCATTTCATCATTTGAGGAAATTTATGTCAACGATTTCTTTCGCTTGGATTTCAAATTACTTGTGGCATGACATGTCGCTAAAAGTAAATATAATAGGTTACCTTTTTATTACTTACTCTGCTATTCTATCTCACGAGAATTGTACATTTTTCGGGAAATAAATATATTGTGTATTATTACAAAATCTAATAACCAATACCTAAAGACAAAGATACCTTCATAGTAAATTTTATCAAAATCTGTTCAAAAATCAGTACAGAATTACGCTCTAAATCAACCTTACAGATACTATACAATCTGCCGGGGTATAAAATAGCCCATAAACTACTTCTATGTCTCAAAATAATGCCGACCCGTTGCTTTGCTGTTGTTTCAAAGAAAGACACACGAACATACTTTCGCACTTTTTATATTACTTAGTAGAGATGTGTATATGTTTTTTTTCTAAATTATTACTTAGATACATGGTTAAATATAATCAGTCATAATGTCAAGATACAAAATGTGCAAAATACATGTAGTTAGTAAATTTCAGATATAGTTTTGCTGCTATTATCCTTCTGTTACACTAGACTAGTTCAGACGAGTTTGTGTAGAGGCTGCTCTCAAAGTTGAACTAATTAGAGTCATATCGTCAAGAACAAGAGTAGAAAGATTCAATGAAAAATCATATGCTTTTTCCAAAAAGTGTTTCAAAATAGTAACAGCCTATATATATCCCACGGCTGGACGCAGCCTTTTATTTCTAAAAGAGTTAGTATGAAGTGATTAGAGCGCCGCGCTGCTTCAGCGTGTGTTCGCGTTAAAGAGCTTCACATGCTTTCGAAACATTATATTCCTGAAACACTCAGGTTTCCTTGCGATGTTATTTACTTTACCGCCGAGTACGTTCGTCTAATCTGGGCTGCTCACATACTCGTACTGTGCTTATATTTACAGCGAGCATTTAGCCGTTTAGTTACTAAGGTTCTAGGTGGAACAAGTGTTTGCTGATCTATAGTTTTTTGTTTTTGGTAGTTGCCTCTAGGATCAAAATCGGTCAAGATAACATTTTTCTACAATAAATATCTTTACTGAGTTTAAAAAAATCTTTTGAGTTAATAAGTTCAATAAACAGCGTAGAATATTTTACGACCCTTGATTTTTCTCCCATTTTAAAATATTCTGTCCAACACAGACAAATATAAAATGAAGAATTCTTCTTTTCATATAAACAGACCATTAGTAGATAGATGCGTTTGTGTATACGTATTGCATTGCATCTGCATTGTAACTGTAATTGCCACGCTTACGCTGTGACGCTGCTTTCCATCGCCGTTATGTATTTCACATAACGTAGCGTGCATTGCTGCCACCTAAGGCCACTATAGCCTAAAATGCACCTCCCATTTTCACAAGTATCTAAATCTTTACTTTTGTACGTGGTATAGTCACGCTGGCGCTGTATTATTATTGTAGAACAAATGAGTCGGCTCAATTGGGGTAGGATCACGATCTCATATAACACCAGTGTATAATAGCAGCGTAATACCGTTTTGACTGGAAACAAAACATTCTATAATATTGAATATGGAGAACAAATACTATTTGTCCTCAAGAACGACAGCGCATCTGCATTTTGATTCTTAATCAAGGGTAGATTTAGATTTATGTAGGCCACAGCATCCACTTTACATCAAGTGGCTGTGTGCTCGTTTGTTCCTTTTCTATAAAAAAAATCAGTAAAAGTATTCTATTTTCAATTTTTATTATGCCCCTTCCCTTGACAAGAGAGTGTGTGCAGTGTTCGTCATATTTCGAAAGAGCTGGCATCAATTTCAAAGTTATAAATTTTTGGGGGAGCTGAATTTTTATTCCCTAAATAATACTTTCTTAAATCTACTGGCCGGAGTCATGCAATGGCCATGTTTCCATCCCTGCTAAGTCTAGTTCTAAAGAAAATTGAGACAATTTGAGACATACTCAGCGTTTCTTAAAATAGAATTTTGCGACATCCAAAGTATGACGTAAAGTGAAGAGTTTTCTGAAGCCTCCAATTGCATAAAATACCTAATATCTGACGTATTCATAAAAGACGTAAAGTCAGGCTACTATTAAATTTTTATTTATTTTTTCAGATTCTATCGCAATTAATTGCACACCTTGATCGTGAAGCGGAGATATTGAGCTATAGATTCGATTTGTTAGGGTCGTGAGAATCGCTTACATAAAATCGGACCTATTATTTTTGAAACTCACTGGCACGTTTTTTTATATAGGATAGGGTGACAAACGAGCACACAGTCCACCTGATGGTAAGTGGTTGCTGTGGCCTATAGACATCTACATTTATCCTCGATTACGAATCAAATATCAGATGTGTTCTCACCCATGAGAACCAAGATGGAATGCCTTCTTTCCAGTAAAAAGGGTCGCCGGTTCTCAACACTAATCATACGAAACACAGCAGCTTTAAGCTACTATATTACGCTGGTATTTTGTGAGAGCGTGGTCCTGCTGCGGTCGGGCCGACCGAGCCGACGTGCTACAACTATACTACTAATTTAAATGCAGCATGGCTCTACCACGTATAAACAAAACGGCACGTGATGAAAAACACACGTTTTTTCCCATCTATTAAGTTGTAATTATTTTATTTCAAAAAAATTTAATTATTTAAAAATTCAATCCATAAACAAACGCTCATACTGTACTAGAGCCGTAGTAGCTCAAGGGCTAAGCGGTCGTTGTAAATTTCATAGTACGCGTGCGACCCGGCTTCGATCCCCACCGCCAACAAATCAAATGTTTAGTTGCAATTTGAATTGCTGATTTACTACGTGCTCGGCGGTGAAGGAAAATGTGGTGAGGAATCCTACATATCTGAGATGTTACAAAAATATTTCGAAGACGTGTGAAGTCCGCCAGTCCGAAAGCGCAATCGTCATTTCCATTCCCTAAACCGCTTTCAGCCTAAACTTTATTTTAAACACTCACACTGCAGTCATTGTTTGTTAAATGTGTTGTTGTCGTATATTGTCTTCTCTCTCTTTCTTCGGCTCTACTTGGTGGAGCCATGCTGCACTTATATCAGTAGTATAGTTGTGGTGGGAATGGATCGGCTCGAACGGGGAAGGACGACGCTCTCACAAAATACCAACGTAAAATAGTAGCTTAATACTGATGTGTTTTTTATGGCAAGTATAGAGAACTGGAGGCCTTTTTTACTAGAAGTGAGGCATTCCATCTTAGTACTCACGGGTGATAACGCATTTGCATTTTGATTCGTAATCGAGGATAGATGTAGATGTCTATGAGCCACAGCAACCACTTAATATCAGCTAGACTGTGTGCTGGTTTGTTACCCTTTCCTATAAAAAAATATTAATAATAAAGTAAATTAAAAAAATCATATGATCGGAGCGGATGACGGCTACGGGAGGCCGAATAACGATAAGAAGGGGTATTTTCCAGGGTCATTGTTTGAGTCCAATCTGGCTCTGCCTGTCTGTGCCTTATTGGGGGCTCCGTGAGGAGATTTCAGTTTCGGAACGGAAGTACAAAAGTGGCTCACCTTTACCAAATGTATGATCTCAAGTTATTCGCCTCCAGTTACTCCCATCTTGTGGAATTGATAAACATCAGTTGTTATTTTTTCAATTCTATCAGAATGGAGTTAGAAACGCGTAAGTGTGCGGTACTTCACGTCAAAAAGGTAGAGTCGCTTATTCTGAGAGCATAGATATATTTGTGCTCATCAATATTAGCACCCTTTCTGAGGCTGAAATATACCAATACCGTCACAGAACATAGATATCGATAAGGCGGGTATGAAACAGTCAGTTTGCGATTTGTTTTATTCACGCTTGAACAAAGTGCTAAACAGCGTTTTGTCTGGTGTGAATAAGAGACATGCATGTAATGGTTGGGTCTTGGTTGTCCTCGTGTAAACCTTTGTCATACTTAGATGGGCTCAAACTAAACTTAACGCCCTGGATAGAAATGTCTGCACTACCGTGACGTCCTATAGGTTGCATCACCCGAGGCCGTCAATTACGAGGTTGTACCACAGAAGCATAGAATTTGAGTGCTCTTACTATGCATAATCGTAAAGTGTGCAGCCTCCGTAAGTACTTATTGATGAGATCGGATGATGCACCCTACATAGACGTCATACATCGTGAGATCGTGCAGAGAAAGAGCTGCAAGGTAGGTTCTACAAGGCTCCACCACATGGGCCTTTCGAAAGTAGGGTTGTCTCTCTCCACTAATTACGGTTCGGTGACCTCTTTGGGGAAACCGAGTATTTTGTTCGTGCGACAGGTTATTAAAAACAATAACATTCTACATCCCAAAGGGTGGCGTAATCAAAATGTGTCGAGCTTGTCACTATCCCGGTGAGTCGTTTAAGCATGTTATCTTCAGTTGTTCGGTGCTTTCTTAATCAGAGAGCTAACACAGACAACCACTAGTATCCACAATTTTACATCAGAAACTCACTCTTAAATACTAATTTTGTAATTCAGTTCTTACCCACTTTCAGATGTATGTATAAAAATAATATATTAGACACATTATCTTTGAGGTTACATGCAAGTGTGAGTAACGATCCAAGAGCAAGTATTATCCGAAAATTTCCGATGATTTCTCGGATGTAAATCTAAGCAATATTCGAATAGCTCCCCTGCACATTAACAACGGCAAAGCGGAGCTCTCGAAAGCGGGTGGAAAACGGTTACCTGAATTCCATCAGAAACTTTATTTCTGATGGAATTCAGGTAACCGTTTCTATCCTCCAAGATGGCACTACTTTGGAGGTGTGTAGCCGAAGTGCGGTGGTCTTGTCCCTCAAGAAGGGTGATAACGCACTCTTGAAGAGAGCTTTGAACTACAGACCGTCAAAGGGGGATGCCCACTGTTCATAGACACTTCGGCCATTGGTGTCCACATATAAAAGCATATGGAAATGATAATATGCAATTAAAATAATGAAATGGTTAAGGAATTGGTTTAAAAAAGTCGGGATTTTATGATATAAAAGTTTTTATTTTCACAAATACAGTTTTTTAACGACTACTTTTATCAATTTTATTGCTTTTTATTTCTTTAACTTTTGTTTCCCGACATTTCAGGTGCTTTGTAGCACCCATGGTCACGGGGGACTAAGGTGACTGCCATCCCAATGTCAGTATTGGGACATGGAGTACCTTCAGCTTTTTATCATTATTTTTATAGTCCAATCTACTACCACCACTCTATCTTTAAGTCTTGCAGTAGTATGCTTGGGTTTAGTTTTAATTTTTTAATTATAGTGTCCCAAGCAGGTGTTTTTTTTTAATTTCATTAGCCTCACATATCATCCTTGATAGGAATTAAGGTTCTTTCGCGAGAATTTGTGGTCTATCAAATCTGATGTTTGTCTATCTGGTTGGGGTGACAACCTTGACATACGGTAGTACAGCTGACACACGCTCAACTGCGGTCGGCTTCACTCGGTCACTGTGACGTAGACGTGGGACCCGAAGCTTGATTTTGTGCAGAACCTGCTTGACGTGCTGAAGCTCCGCGGCCAGGTGCTTGCTCTCACAGATCCCATATGCTCTCTGTAACAAAGATTTTCTCACGGTAACTAACTGTGAAGGATGATGGTGAGATTCACCGCTTAAATATAAGTTCTTATCTTAAATATAAGGTATTTTTTCTATACACAGTGTGACCTATGATGTTGTTAGGATTTTGGATAACAAAAACATCTAGGAAAGCTAAGAAATTATTTGCCTCTAATATAATATCATAATTACTGAATGGAATTTGGCACAGAGAGTGGTAACGATGGATAAAATTCATAGGAACAACATCCTGATTTAATATTTCGCGGGCCATATTCATGAGCCGCTCTAATTTGTTTCTTGGCTCTTGCAATAATGCCTATATGCATTCATCACTATCTCATGTTCCTATTTTCATCAAATATCAATAGCAAGTGCAAAACATCCATATGTTTACTTGACATTTTGGGAACTTCAGACAGAATTTATTGTTATTGTGCTTTTGATAAGCCTAGATAATAATGTACAGTATATTCAGGCATACTGTGAATATTTTCAAAGTCTATAATATGATGGTAAATATTATCTTACAATAATGTAGAAAAATCTATAATTTGTGCTACACTAAATGTTTTAATATGGTTATATATTGATTCTAAAAGTAAATACCAAGAGTTACTATTTAAATGGTAGTTACCGATTCTACATTCTGGAGGTACATAGTAACTGTATTCACAAAAAGACATACCCGCAATGTTGATGGAACAGTGAGTTGATTGGAATAGTTACAACCAGGAAAAAAACATTGATGGTGTTGAACGAACGAGTGGTGCTCTTACAAAATTATGCAGCAGTATAATGTACGATGTATGATCTAAGATTTGTTGTTGTTGTGTCAGATGGTTCCCGTTCTAAAGTTTAACGTGATGCTGCTTTATCAGTCCTTCGCCAGCAATCATGACACTCACGCGATGACGATGGCAACTGAAATAATATAAATTAACATAAAATAAGACAAAGTGAATAAAATAAATTAGATTTGTTTACTTTAAACTCAAATATAGGTAAATGTTACTTAAAACTTAATGCCCTATATTTTTAATAATTAAGGACTGACTGCCTACCAGTAGTCCAAAAACAATTAAAAATCGACTTTCTCATTTCTTGGTATTTGATAAAAATTGTCCATTTTGTAACTATCTGGTGTTAGCTAGCTAATCTTATCGCCATGTTATAAATAAGCTATTATGTTTGTCAGATATAGCTTGTGCATATGTTAAAAAATAAAACAACTTCATCATTTAATTCATTCATCAGTATCAAATATCAGCACTAGAATTAATAAATTAAAAACTGTTGAACACTTACTTTTAACTGTTGTCACACTATAATGTGATCGACAATCTCACTCCATATAAGTTCTTGAAAATTTATTTGAAAAATAACAAACAAAATAACGCAATTGCGACTATTTAGTAAATAAATCTTTTTACTTGTTGAATTGTGATTTCATTTTCATTCGCAATTCGCATGACATATTTCCAAGCTATCAGATTTGATATTGCCACATAACTAATATAAATACAATGAAACGATATCGATTTTTATTCGATTAGTAATTTAATAAAAAAAATATTTGAGGCGCTTGAAGTTCTACACGCTTTTTGAAATATATTTTCTTTTATTTATTTAAATTCTTTTTTCAATGTATTTTTAAGAACAGTTAAAATGTGGAGTAGCGTATTGTCATGCTCTAAACAGTTCATAGTGAATCAGCTAAAAATTCACTTGTTTAATTATCATAACATGATTCCATTTTATATGTATTGTTAAAACAGATAACAATAACAGTTAAATTGTGGAGTAACATTTTGTTAAACTCTAAAGAATTCATAGTAAATCAGCTAGTGATTTGCTTTTTTAATTATCATAACATCATAATATCGATTCGATTATTATTCGATTAATAATTTCAAAATATATTCCTTTATTTATTTAACTTCTATTTTAAGTATATTTTTAAGAACAGTTAATTGTACAGTAGCGTTTTGTTATGCTGTAAAAAATTCATGGTATATCAGCTAGAAATTCACTTGTTTAATTATCATAATATGATTTCATTTTAAATGTAAAATGAACAGATAAGAAAAACAGTTATATTGTGCAGAATCGTTGTATTATACTGCATAGAATTCATTGTAAATCAGCTAGTAAATCGCTTATTTAATTATCATAACTACAGATGTGAAGGCGGTTGTTAACGTTTTCAACCAAGCCGATAACAACGGTTGTTTTT
Source organism: Parnassius apollo (assembly GCA_907164705.1). NCBI lineage: Eukaryota > Metazoa > Arthropoda > Insecta > Lepidoptera > Papilionidae > Parnassius > Parnassius apollo. Next base: position 20,598 of record CAJQZP010000686.1, on the reverse strand, counting down.
GGCTTGAAATTGATAAAAATATTTTTTGTGCAATAAGTGTTTCTCTTTCGTAATGAATAAACCACATAAAGCCCTATAATGTAGATTAGTCCTTTTTTGAGCTACAAGTAGCTTATTTTCAAGAACCGCAATTACAATTTTGTCCTTTATACAAACACTAGGTAAAACAAAGTAACTTTTTGCTGACGATAATAATAGTAGTATTTTAACTCGATGTAGAACCTATGCTTGTTTCTACGGAACTCTTCATTGGCTTGCGAGGCCGATTCACATTGTGCCACTTTTTCCAACTTTTAGTTATATTTTATTAATTATTTTTTCGTTTAAGTGGAGCTCCCTTATTTTAGATCTATTACCTATATCTAAAACAATCAACCTAAGTAGGTAAAGTGTGTAAATATGATTGTTAAATTGTAAAAATAATAATAGGATTTGATCATCTTAGGTAGGTATTTACTTTTATTTATTTAGAAAGTATTAATATCACAAATAATTATTTTAATAATATAATTTTATCACACAAATAACGCCCTCATTAGCAAAGTAATGGTGAAAGAATTTTCAAAATCGGTAAAAAAAAGTATTATTCGAGACTAGCTAATAAAACATATTCACAGAAAGTAGCGCCCTCTATAATAAAATGCATCCTACATTAGATATCTATAATTGTACATAATATTATAGCGGTGAAAGTATTTTACGAGTTTAGCTAAATAAATATATTCGTTGAAAGTAGCGTCCTCTATCATAAAATGCATCGTACGTTTCACAGTCATAATAGAATTGTAATGATGAAAGAATTTTTTAAATCGGTCAAGTAGTTTTTAAGCACCATTGCAAAAAGCGATTCAGATTAGCCACTCGCAAACACAGCAAAAACATAACCATCCTTTTTCGTCTGTAGTCGGATAAACAACTGGTTGACTGCGGTTGCGTATCGGCTGCTTTGGATAAATATCCATTGTCAACGGTTGTTTTACACCTATATATATCATAATAATTATCGAAAAGTTATATTAGCATTGTAATAATGACACCATAAATAATCGATTAAAAAAAGGGAATCGATTTTAATGAGATTTGTGACTGGCAACATTTTTTATTCTATCTACAAACTATTGAATTACGCATTTACCTAATTTTATTTCTATCATTTCAGTAACTTTTTTTGTGCAAAAATATTGCCATCTTTTTAGGATAAATGAATACCGCGATTAATAACCATAAATAGAAACACGCATTTGTTAAAAAAAGATATATTTTTTTAACAAATGCGTCTTGTTGGGCGTTCCATGGCCGAAAATGGGCATCCTCCTTTGGCCAGTGCTACAGTCCTTTCATCGGTTTCAAGTTGACTGTCGGTATATCGAAGAGCTGAATTGTTTATACAGTCTGGCTAAAATGGCTATCCGAGTATTGAACCAGAGTGCGAAACCTTTCCTACTGCAATAAGGTGTTTGACATAATATTCAGAAACTCTTCACTGCTGTATTGGAAGACGTTTTCAAGCTTCGGGACTGGAAATGATACGATATCAACACCAATGGCAAGTACATCACTCACCTCGATTTTGCCGATAATATAGTCCTTATGGCAGAATCACTGTAAGACCCTACGGATAGGTCTTAAGATGAACATGGAGAAAACAAAAGTTATGTATACCGTCCATGTAACATATATGGCAGTAGTTGTTAGGAGCACTACACTCGAAGTTGTTGACGAATATGTTTACCTGGGACAAATAGTCCGAATAGGTAAGTTCAACTTCGAGAGAGAGGCCATTTGATGGATTCAACTCGGATGGGCAGTGTGCGGAAAATTACGACCCATCTTCTTGTAAGGTATACCTCAAAACTTGAAAACGAAATTGTACAACAAGTTTGTATTGCTAGTAACGACTTATGAATTTAAAACATAGACCTTCACGACGTACTCGTAAATGGTATCCCCATTTACATCCACAGTAGAACCGGAGTGACCGACATAGCCCATAGGATTAATAAGCTGAAGTGACAATGGGGTGGCCGTAAAGCTCTAAGAACCGATAACTGACGGGGAAGAACGGTTCTTCAGTGGCATTCTCGTACCAGTAGGTGCAATGTTTGGTGGCCCGCCCACTATATGTAGTGATGACCTAGAAGAAAGGCAAGAATTCGATGTATGCAGATGGCTCAGGACCGTGCTTTACGGCAAACCTTGGGGAGGAGGCCATCGTTCTGCAGTGAACTTGTGTGTGGAGAATGATGATGATGAGACACATACTAATAACCGAAGAAAATACAATATTTTATGGACAATCTATAATAATTACAGTAAATAAAGATGAAATGAATGTGCTTTAAGTTTTTCAAATTCTCATATTATTTTACCTTACAATATTTAAAGCAAATCTTAATAAAAAAATTCTATTCGAGGACATCTGTAAGGAATGGTATTAAATATAAAAGTATATTTCGCGTAATGTCACGAAATTCCCATTAGGGATCAAATCCAGTATTACTGAGACAAAATATTATATGGCTATTACAGTTTCCGTGTTGTTAAAAGAATTTCTTTTATGTATTTTCTTAAAAGCCACATTGTTCGTGACATAGGTTTGTGTTCACATCCTTCTTTTGTGTACCATAAAAGGCAATTAATATATATCGAGTTTTAGTTTGACAATGTTGAGAACCAGCAAAGATTTTTGTTACATCAGCATAGTTTTATATATTGATTCTAGTAAAATATATATCAAATATTTTTTTCTCTTGTGAAAAAATAAAAGTTTACCAATTAATAGAAAGCGGATTCTGTGGCCGATAGACATGTGCTTAATTAATTATTAAAATTAAAATGTGTTGTTAACCATGAGATAAACTAAGATAGCTTGCCTCGTTACCAGTAAAAAGGGTACTTCACCATAAAATACAGCAGAATTATGTTGCTATTTTATGCTGATATTCAGTGAAACCTTAACCCGATCGTGCCGACCTATTCTTACTGCAGCCATAAAATGGTTGCAGCATGGCTTTAATATAAAATATAGCTGAAGCATGACTCTAACATCTAAAGTTAAGTAATTTTTTTAGGAAAGGGTCAAACGAGTATACGGCTCACCTGATGGTAAGTGATTACCGCCGCCCATGAACTACTACATAACCAGGGCAATTGCAGATGCGTTGCCAGCCTTTTAAAAAGGAGTAGGCTCTTTTCTTGGATGTTCCTAAGTCGTATCGGCCCGTAAAAATCACTGTTGGTAGTCGATTCCACAAGTAAGTTGTGCAAGGAAGAAAACTACTTTTAAATCGCACAGTCGTGGACCGTCAGTCATCCAGATGGTATGCATGGTATCGGTAGTTTTGTCGTGATGTCCGATGATGAAATCGTGTGGCTGGAATTAGTCCGAACAATTCCTCAGAGCACTCCCCGTGGTAAATGCGATAAAATACGTAAAAGATACAATATCTCTTCGCAATGACAGTAAGTCAAGCCGATCTGAAATAGCTTGGTCACCAAATATTCGAACATCTCTGTGCTGGATGCAGTCAAATCGAAGGAGCTAGCACTGGAGAGCCTCAGCCTAGCGAAAGGAACGGTATTCCATCTGCGGCTGAACCTGCGCCTTGTGAAGTTGCAAGTGGTGTGCCGACATGAAAACTGTCCTGATCTGCTAAGTACGCCAATCATTTTAAAGACAAATTTTGCCTTCTCTTTCAAGTGACTCGATATGTCGACACTGAGGATTCCGATATTGACTGAGGCAACAAGGGCAATGCCTTGAAACTGAGGAAATACTACGAATGGATTATTTTCAGTGGTAAACGCGCAAACTTGTGTCTTATAGGGATTGAACTGGAGTAGATTTAGTTTTCATCAGTTCGTGACTTTATTTAAAAAAGTCTCGACTGCAGACACAAGTTTGTATCAGTACTCAACGACGTTTTCCCGAAAAATATTGGCGGTGTAAAAAGCAACACCGGTGTTGTCGTCCACATAGCAATGAATGTTACTGGTTTGCAAAATGTCATTGATATGCAAAAGAAACAACGTTGCTGATAGCACGCAACCTTGTGGAACACCAGCGTTAACGGGCTTGTAATCGGAGCATGCACCGTTTAATACAATCTTGAGGCTCCGATCTGCAAGAAAACTGGTGATCCTATTGCGCAATTTCTCAATAAGACCATAGAAAAGAAGCTTCACAAGAAGCGCTTTGTACCAAACCCGATCGAATGCCTTCGCTAGGTCCAAACTAACGGCCAAAGCCTCTCCCTTGGACTCTACTTCCTCCGCCCATTTATGAGTTGGGTAACCCAGAAGAACACCAGCCCAGCGACCACGACGGAAACTGTACTGGTAATTACCAATCAGATGGTGATCCTCAAGGTACCGCATTAATTGGTTGTTAATAACGGACTCCATTATTTCGGAGAACAAGGAGGTGATGGCTGATTGGCCTATAGTTGGAAGGATCAAACCAGTTACCTTTTTTAGAGATCGGATGCACGAAAGCTGTCTTCCATGATTTTGGGACTACGCCTAGGGAGTAGAAGTAGCGGAAAAGATGCGTTGAAACCAGTGTCAACTCTAAACCACACGTCTTCAGCAAAGTAGGATGGACGCCATCAGGCCCGCTCGACTTATTGACATCGAGGGAGAGGAGTGCTCTGCGTACCGTGCGCTGTGTAAGTCACATAACTGGCATTGAGTACTCACAGCGCAAGATGGTCGGCGGTGTGTTCCCCTCTTCGTCAAGAATCGAGTTGGACGCAATGAGGGAGCCCAGTAGATCGGCTTTGTCCTTTGTGGCATTGAGTCGTCCTCCCTGTGCAAAGATGAAAGGGATGGCTGACAGAAATTCCCTTGAACAGTCGTGGTGAGAAACCAAAATATACGTGTTCCCGAAGGAAGACATTCTAGTTTCTCGACAATTCTGCTTATGTGCTCTGACTTTACCTTGACAATGATACTTTTGAAGGACCTGGAGGCGGAATTATCCTTCTATTTAAGAGCGCTGGTATTTGCATTTCCGAGACGTCGATGCGTGAGCGCAGCCCTGGTAGCACCATGGCTAGGTTCTGCCTCCGATAGGTACCACAGACGATGGAAAGAAATTTCCATTCCCTGTAGCACCACATCAGTGACTGATTCATCAAACACACTGGGATCATTAGGCAATAAGCAAACTCTCCTTCACGGGTAGGATGCAAAATAAGATCGCATCCCGTCACAATTGGCTGACCTATAATGCCAAACACGGCTGCAACCTGCAGAACGGAACCGCAATGGAAACGTGATTGGCACCGTACTCCGGATCAGATAATTATCTGAGAAGCCAAGACGGGCATCAACGGAGACCTGATATTCGTCCGGATGAGCAGTTAGCAAAAGCTCCAACAGGGAAGGTGCATAATAAATAATGTATGAATATATCTCCCCGCATGATTGGCTAAACTAGAACCAAGCCATTTGGCGTGGATGGCGTTATAATCTCCTAGGATCACGACCTCTGCAGAGGGGATCTGCTGTAGCAATGAATCTGTAGCGATTTAGACGTGGTCGAAGAGTCGGTTTGTTTCAGTATTACCGCTATGAGACCTAAAGAGGCACCAGCAGACGCGGAGATGGTATTCGTTGTCTATACGTAGCCAAAGGATGGACAGGTCCGAACCTTCAAGACTGCCGAAGGCGTCGAGAACAGATGTCCTCTCTGACGTACACGCAAACTCCAGCACTTGGCACGTAGGAGTGTTCTAATTTGTACTCCGGGCCTACCCGGAGTACAAATTAGAACACTCCTACGTAATATCTGCCCGAGATGGCAAAGTCCTCACGTCAAAGCCTGAGGTTCTCTCTGAGATCGAACACTATTGTGGAAAACTATATGCCTCGCATAAGCCACAACCTGACCCTAAATGCGAGGATCTCAGAGCCACACTGACCCGCCACTATACCGACGAGCTGCCAGACATCTACCTTGGGGAGATTGAGCTGTCCCTCAGCCAACTTACAATGGAAAAGCCTCTGGAGAGGATGGAGTTACAACAGAGCTCTTAAAGGCTTGGAGTCAACCCTTGTTAAAAGAGCTCTGTCGAGTTTTTAACTGCATCTTACGAGATGGGAGAACTCCAAAGGCTTGGAGCAAAAGCATTACAGTCTTGGTTTACAAAAAAAGTGAAAAGACTATGCTAAAAAATTATCGACCCATCTCGCTTCTGAACCACGTCTATAAGTTGTTTTCGAATGTCATCACAAATCGACTCGCGCAAAGACTCGACGACTTTCAGTCTGCGGAACAGGCTGGGTTTCGAGGAGGATTTGGCACTATAGACCACATTCACACAGTGCGGCAAGTAATACAGAAGACAACAGAGTATAATCAGCCCCTGTGTCTTGCATTTGTGGACTAAGAGAAAGCCTTTGACTCCATTGAAACTTGGGCTATTCTAAATTGTTTATAGCGGTTCCAAATTGAATGGCGGTACCTCGAAATGCTGAGCTGCCTTTACAATACTAGTACGATGTCCGTCCAAGTACAGGACAGTCAAACAAAACCGATCCACTTGCATCGGTGAGACAGGGCGATGTTATATCCCCTAAACTGTTTACAAATGCACTGGAAGATGTTTTTAAGACGTTAGTCTGGAAAAGACGCGGTATTAACGTAAACGGTGAGTACATCTCACACTTACGCTTTGCTGATGATATCGTCGTCATGGCAGAATTGCTGCAGGAATTTCAGGACATGCTGAACAGACTAAATGAATCCTCCCAACGTGTTGGTCTGTGCATGAATCTGAACAAGGCAAAAGTTATGTTGAACGATTACGTCATGCCAGTTCCAATTACTGTTAACGGTGAAATTCTCGAAGTTGTCCAGGAATATACCTATCTCGGGCCGATATTGCATCTAGGTAAGAATAACTTCAAGAAGGAAGCCGATCGGAGGATTCAGTTGGGCTGAGCAGCATTTAGAAAGTTTCGTTGAGTTTTCTCGTCGCCTATACCGCAAAGACTGAAGATAAAAGTCTTCAACCAGTGCATTCTGCCCGTACTCACTCATGGTGTCGAAACGTGGACGTCTGCTCCAAGAGCTTAAAGTCGCTCAGCGAGCAATAGAAAGAGCTATGCTCGAAGTTTCTCTGGTAGACAAACTTCGAAATGAAGAAATCCGCTGGAGAACCAGGTTTACTGACATAGCATTCCGTATTTGTAAGCTGAAGTGGCAATGGGCTGGTCATGACTATCGCAGAAGTGACAACCGGTGGAGTGGACGTGTTATGGAGTGATGACCGCGTCTAGGCAAACGTAATGTGGGACGCCCCCTGATCAGACGGAGCAACGATCTGCGCAAGGTGGCTGGTATAAACTGGTTGCGTGTAGCCGAAGATCGGGCTAAGTGGCGCGCCTTGGGAGAAGCCTATGTCGAGCAGTTGACTGCCGCCATCGCATATTTGGCACTGTTTTCACGCTTGGCATACGGGTTGGAAACCGCAGTTTTTTATTATCCTTTCAACCCCGTAGCGTTCTCATGAGACCGCGGCCATATTCCGTTAAACACCTACCGATCTCATGAGGTCGCACCCACCCACAGCACTTTAACCCATAAAAACTTTTATATAGAGACTACTTTTCTACGAAAAAGTTTAGCATATATAATCAATATGAAATACTCTATCCTCTAGTGCAATAAAAAAAACTGTTATCCTATTAATATTTATTTATAATCTACGTTTATTTCGTACGCAATTTTAGCGTGAATGTTATTGTGTTGATTTGTGGTTTTTTCTAGTGTTTTAGTATAGTGTTTTATTATAAAATTGTAATAAAAGTTTTTGTGTGACTATAATTTATCTTTTTACGTAAATAATTTCGAGTAATATATATTGAAGTAATTGTGATTTTTACACTGCCGACATTCGCTTGGTATGTTTTTTTGTTATCAATATACAATAAAATCTTTTTGTAATGAAGTAAAACCTGACTTTTGTTTAGAGAACTTATAATTGAGTGTTATCAAGTTACTACTGCCTCTGACATCTCTCGCGACACCTGTGGGATGGTACAGAGTATTGGATTTCCTTGGCCGCGGCTAGATAAAGCGAAATAAAATTTAAGTTTTTCATAATGATGTTTTTTTATTTCTTTGACATTCACTATTTTTTTTTTTCAAATACAGTTACTTTGCTTTTCTCGCCGGAAATGAAAACAAGTCAGTCAAATAGAGGAAAACTGTGAGGAAAAATGTAAAAAAAAATAAAATAAAGGAAAACTGTGTAATAGACACTTTAAAAATGAGTTAAATATACCTTTCAAAAACATTCTCTAATTAGCAATCTCTAAAAAGAGAAACTCTAACATACGGACGTATATCACACACACGGTAAATCAGCACATTTCAATTAACAATTTAATTGGTGCTGACAGGAATCAAACTTTTCGATTATCCCATTAGCTCTCATTAAATGCTTACTTATAATTTCAAACCAGCGGTAAAAGCAAAAATAACTTTTATAAAGAGCCATTTATAATCTTTATTGAAAAATTTGATTCTCTTTACTTTTATTCTATTTCGTTACCGCACAGCAAAAGATAAAAATACAAAAATAACGAAAAGTCTAATCATTTAACAAGATTATTATCCAAATATACTATCGGAACCAAAACGACTCACAAATATCAGATAAACGTTTTCAGTTTCAATATTTTTTCTAGCACAGCCCGTAATGTTTAGTGTGGGAACGGACTGCTAATAAAAAAAGATGCGTCTCGATGCGTTAATACGAAGCGTGTGACACAGACCAAAAAATAACGGTTCGAATGATCATAATCATCAACCAACGACAGTCCATTGCTAGATATAATGGGATAGTGACACATATTTAAGTTTGGATTATTGCATGAATTTGCGCCAAAAATTACGTTTTTAAAGAAAGTAAGAAATAACCGGCGTCGACTGTATAAATAGCTGGATATTGACGTAATATTTACGTATATTTAAGCCACGCAGGTAACAAAACACAGGTAGTTGATAAAATAATGCTATGTAATGGGTATTTTATAGCATTGGACGATAATCGAGCACACAGTCTACCTGATGGTAAGTGAATGCTGTGGCCCATAGACATCAATTAATCATAATTAAAAATTAAATTGCATATGCGTTGTCATCCCTGTGGACTAGAACACAATGCCTTGATTCCAGTAAAAAGGTTCTCCGGTTTTCTAAAGTCACCATACGAAACAGCAACATTACGCTGCTATTTTACGCTGTTATTCTGTGAGAGCGTGGTTCTGCCCCGGTCGAGCCGACCCATTCGTGCTACAACCATAAAACAACTGAAACGTGGCTCTACAACGGGCGTCTGCGTTCGTCGAAATACAAGAACTTCTCCAAGAAATTTCGTGTAGTTTAAATAAATTAATATCAGCTAATGTATTTTGTAATTTTTATTGTTGTAGTTATTTTTTATTCTCTTATATATATATATATATATATATATATATATATATATATATATATATATATATATATATATATATATATATATATATATTGTATATTGTATATTTTGATATATAAGAGCGAAATACCACTGACCTACTCATTACTAGATCCAACAGACTTGAATTTTTTTAATACAAAATGCGTGGAAAATTTTCACTTTTTTAATATTTGTGGGCGTGGGCTGTTTTTGATTCGGAACTTCGATAGCGCTATTTAGGCTTCGATGTGTTTCGCTTGTGGCACTTTCACTTCACACTTGCCCAGACCGGAGGTCATTAGTGCAGTCCGATTTCCGGTACCTCAATGCCTTAAGGTCAACTAACGGCTCGGCGCGGCGCTGCAGTCGAGCGACGCGGCATCTCCTAAACGCACTACAGAGGCACGGCACAGTGCTGCAGCAGAACGGCGCTTCACTTTCTTCGTAGCAGCAACACTGATTTCAGAGTAGGTGGAGCATCAAGATTCTTCCAAAGACTTTGATATCGATGAGAATATTGAATAAGTAATAGTAGTGTTTTATTATGCGAAGAGACAAAAAGAGTAGAAAGTTTTGTCAGTTATTCAAGTTATATGACCGGCCCATTGGCACTTGTGCTTACCCATCCGTTGGGCTATGTCGGTCACTCCGGTTCTACCTCTGATATCCTCATTTCTAAGTTTATCACGTAGAAAAACCCCGAGCGTGATTCCCCGAAAACTGCCCAGCCGAGTTGAATCCGTTGATTTTTCGGACTATTTGTCCCCGGTAAACGTACCCATCTACATCTTTGAGTTTAGTGCTCCCAACAACTGCCGGCATAGGTGTGACATGGACATTACACATGTTGCTCATGGGGGGTATATTACCATAGTTACCACGCTAAGTGAGCAGGTTGGCAACCGATGTATGTCGACTGTATATGTATATATACGAATACCATAAATGTATGATTCAGTTGTTGTAAAAGCGATCCAATGTGTTAAGATGATTTTTAGACAGGTCTGAACAACACACATTGACATCATAATCCATAATTGGCAGAACAATTGACTGAACAAATAGAATATTTGAATTTACGGGAAGAAAATTTTTAGGTGATACAAAGATCGCTACTGTGTTCCATGTATTACGGACAACATAATTAAATGCATTAAAAAAATCTAAAAGATAGGAACGGTCAGTTTGGATTTTTCCATAACCTTACGGATCTCTTTAGTCATATATATGATAATAGCAGTTGCTGTTCAATAACCAGGGTGAAAACCTGACTGATAAGTTAAAAGAATATTATTTGACAAAATAAAATAAAAACTTTATTTATGAGCATTTAGAACCTTAGAAAGAATTGGCACGATATAAATTGGTCTAAAATTAGACATGGCGCGACAATTAGTGGATTTAGGGATGATAATAATAGACTTTCTGAAGGGAATTGAGGATTCACTATTCATCAACAAAAAATTTATAATATGCGTTAGAACAGACTCCAACACGTGAAAACTATTGTCGTACTCGCACAATCACAACCAATAGCTTTTATTTAAAAATTTAACAAAAGGGTTTGGCATATCTCGCCTTCATCTACAAAAGAAAAACAAAAGTTTCATGAGAATAGGGAAGACATGGAACATATAAACTATATAGTATTAGATCTAAATTTATCAGAAAATCTATGAGCAGACGAAATATATAATATAGATGTCAGCCTACTTAGGGGATAAAAGTTATCTTTGTATAAAATTGTTAATTAAGAGCGTAGTTATTTTTCCTCATAATAAATTCACTAAAGGGAACGCTGTAGTACTTTTTAATTGTTTAAAGTGCTGTACATTAAGTGAAATTTAATTATTCTACAAAAACAAAATCATTTTATTAAGATGCATGAACAAGTAAGTGTTAATTAATAAAATCAGGCGTTACTTTGCAGTAATTCATTATATTAAAGTTGGTTAAATACTGTGCTTACATTCGCTTAATGAAATAATCCGCTTTATGAATTTTCAGTAAGTGGATATTAGAAAAGAAATATTTTCCAACTTTAAAATAATTACCTCGACTAAACAATAGTCTTAAATAAGACATTATACAGCCATTTAGACATATTGTACTATTCAGTTTCCCTAATGAAACCGCGTTTAAGTTATATCAAAGGAAGAGGCTTATTATTTTGGGTCATGTGTACCGTTAAGCTGGTTCAGTAGATGGGTTCTTAAAGTTAAATACTTCAGTAAAATAGTCAATATTTATAGCACAGATAGAAGTTAGGTTCTAGGCCTGACATAGGTAAGCGATGATGTTGGAGGATCACAGACAGTCAGCCAGCGGAAGGAGCCGATGATACCCCAGGTCCTTCACTGATCATGGCCGTTGGCAGAATAGTAGCCCAACAGTCCATTGTCTAACAGTACGGAAACAAGTAAGGCTTACGTGGCAAGTGGATCCTGGAATCACAGGCGGAGGTGAGTATTAGGAGAAATTCCAATAGCACTACATGCACCCTAGACAAGTTCAGCGTCCCTTCTAGGAAGTTAGACATTTCTAAGCACTAAGCAGTCGCAGAAGAAGATATAGGAATTAGGCAGAACAGTTACAATGTTTACTATTTCTAAAATAAATAAGTACTCACCCCAGCGGGATTAACTGTACTTTGTCGTAAGCAATTTCAACGGTCGTTCGTTTAGGCTCACGCGTGTTGCGAACTTCAAGCAGTCTCAGGTAGAAATGAACAAGGAATAGCCCGAACGGGTACTCGTGCGCCTCTCCGAGTTTTTCGAGTACTTCCGATTAAGAGATCGGTGAGCAACGGTTTAACGGTGCGCGGAATTAATTAACTATTTTTAAGGTTCCGTAGAATAATATTTTAAATTCATGTATTTGTTTTTTTAATTAGAATATATTTATTTAAGACTAATTAATAATTATTATTTGTAAGGGTGTATTCAGATGCAACATTATAATATGTTTAGAAACCATTTTGTGAAATCCTTTCTTTTTTAAAATTATCTCATCTAAAAACGCCATAACTAGTGCCCGCCGAGAGAGTTGTTTGAAGTTTGATGCTCGCTGTTTGTTCTCGTGCTTTTCGGTCAATAATTACGGAGAGTGAGTTACAGTTTTTGTATGTACACACTGTATATTACAAGACGGTACTAAGGGTATTTAAAATTGGGGAACGTGAAAGCTTGCGGTAAATTTTATATTTTTGTATACAACTTACGTGCTTATGTACTTTTCACTTGACAGTAAAAAAATCATAATAAAACTGGCAGCGTGACTGAAAAAATATAACTTTTTATATAGCAACTATTTATATAGCCCATCGTCTCCAACCGATTTTGAGAGATTTTTTCCCGCTCCAATAATCTTCTTTTACCATAATTGAAGCAGTTTTTGGAGGGATGGAACGTATCATATCTATACGTGGTAGAGCCATGCTGCAGTTGTATTAGTAGCATAGTTGTAGCACGAATATGTCGGCTCGATCGGAGAAGGACCACGCTCTCACAGAATACCAGCGTAAAATAGTAGCTTAATGCTGTTGTTTCGTATGGTGAGTGTAGAGAACCGGAGATCTTTTTTACAGGAAACGAGGCAATTTCATCTTAGTCTCCACGGGTGACAACGCGTCTGCATTTTGATTCGTTACCGAGGATAGATGTAGATGTCTATGTGCCATAGCATCCACTTACCATCAGGTGGACTGTGTGCTCGTTTGTCACCCTATCCTATATAAAATTCATGATCATTACAGCCCTTCAGATGTCACAACAGAACAGATGACCACAAGTAATACCATAAAACGTGCTCGTAAGCCACATGCAACTAGTATGGTAGAAGTATCTATACAATCTTTGAGTCGACACTTCATCTAATAGTGGCCGTCTTACTCTTCTTATCGGTACGAGACGGCCCTTCTAAAAACCTTATATCGTATCGGATATCGAGTCTAAATTTTTAATATACTTCGAGTTTTTTTTCTAACGTATATTACATAACCAGTGACAAAATTAAATCTTTACCAAAATGATTTAAGTATTTAAGAAGTTATTCCATTCGATTATTGATATTCAGAATTTAAATGAACATGTTCCCAGTACAATCATGAAATTGAAGTCGTATGTGCTAGTTGCAACAATTTATTATAACACGGAAGCTAACTACTGAATTCGTATACAAAGAAGTAACAAAAGGCTATAACGATAAACCTTTTAGGTCATAATATAAACTTTAATAGCTTTTTAATTGAAATAGAAACATCTAACAACAAACCAAATAATAAATTCAATATCTCAGCCAATTAATAAATTGTTTGGCTTTGGTAAATTTTAAAATTATAGTTGTTATAAACTGATATTTTCAACTATATATAATACGTACCCGTGTAGTGATGGTTAAGAATATCCACTAACACATATCATCTTCAAGAGGGTGTCGTAAGAAGTGACAGAAGGAAACAGGCAGGAGATGGACAACAGCGTCTTTCTGATAGCAACAATAATACCATAAAAAACTGCAGTTGCCAACCCACTCGTCAAGCGTGGCAACTATGGTAATATAACTCTGATGAGAGTTAGGAAGAAACAGCCCCTAGTCCTTGGCGGCCCCGCTATTTCTAGCTACGGTGGCAACCACTGTAATGGCGGGGCAGGGGTGCTAAGAATCTCCAGTGGAGGATCGGTTGCCACCTAAGACGACTGGACTTGGCAACGTAAAACACATGTACCCTGAGAACTGACGAAAAGATCCTTCAGCTAAAAGAAGAGATAGGCAATTGCGCTGGCATTTTATAGGCTTATCTGAGGCAAAGAGAGGGAAAGACACGGTAATCCTCGAATCAAGTAACTTGTTCAATCATCGGGAGGTCGACCATCTGTTCCAAGGAAGTGGAGGGATTTATCGTCCACAAGTCTCTCGTTAACAACCGTGTAAATATTTTGTGTGTTGACGAGAGTTGTGTGCCTTATATTTAAAATCACAAAATGGAGTCTTGCTTTTCAATAAACGACATCGCTGTCCTAAAGAACTACAGACCGATTTCCATTCTAAGCTTCGTCTATGTACTGTTTTCGAGAGTCATCACAAACCGGTTTTTCGAAAAGGCGTTTGTACCATAGATCAAAAAGTTGTACAGAAGACCGAACAGTATGGTTTGGCACTTTGCCTTGCGTATGTGGACTATGACAAAGACTTTGATTCTGGTTCAAAATTTGGGCGGTGATACAGTTCCTTCAGCGGTGCCGAGTTGACTGTCGGTATATCGAAGTGCTGAAGTATTTGTTCAGTAAGGCTATGATGGCTATCCGTGTATAGAACCGGAGTATGAAACCTATCCCACTGCAGAGGGTGAAGTTGTATCCCCAAAACTCTTTATCGTTGCATTGGCAGACGTTTTCAAACTACTGGACTGAAAAGAATAAGGTATTAACATCAATGGTGAGTACATCACTCAACTTCAATTTGCTGACGATATAGTCCATGTGGCAGAATCGGTGGAGGACCTAAGCACAATGCTTAATGACTTCGATGGTGTCTCCCAAAGGATAAGTCTTAAGATGAGCATGCACAAAACTAAGATTGTGTGTAACGTCCACGTCATACCTATGTCGGTAGTTGTTTGGAGTACTAAGCACGAAGTATGTTTACCTGAAATTAATAGCCCGACTAGATAAGTTCAACTTCGTTTGAGAGGTTAACCGACGGATCCAACTAGGCTTGGCAGCGTTCGAGAAATAATGACACATCTTCTCGTCAGGTAAACCTCAAAATTTAAAAACAAGACTGTAAAAACAGGGCGTGTTGCCAGTGCCTCCTTCACTGCTGGCCATATGAGGAAACTCACGGTCGCTTAGTGAGCTATGGAGAAGGCTATGCTCGGAGTTTATCTTCGCGATAAGCTCAGAAATGAATAATCCCGCAGTAAAACCGGAGTTATCAACATAGCCCAACGGATTAGTAAGCTGAAGTGGCAATGGATCATCAGACAACCGATGGGGAAAAAAGGTTCTCAAGCGACAGCCTCGGAACGGTTGGCGAAATGTGCGACCCCTCACTAAATGGAGTGAGGACCTGGTAAGACATCTAGGAAGTCGATGGATACAGGTGACTCAGGACCGTACTTTTTAGCATACCTTAGTGGAGGCCTATGCTCAGCAATGGATTTGTAAAAGGGCTGTAATGAAGATGATGATAATGATTTAATACGTAAACATAAAATATTGTCGCGTATAGTTTTTTAGCATTCATAATAAAAGAAGAAAATGAAATTTATATAATTCGAAACGTGTAGTACGTTACAAGTGCAGACAAAAAATTAGGTGTGTATTTTGCCGTTGAAGCCGGTAAAATAAAGTTAACATACACACATAATTTTTCCATTCGAAACGATTTAAATGTTCGACCTTATGCGATACTACATTAAATTTAAATAGATATTAAACTGCGATGAAAAACTACCCATTCATACGAGTTTTATATAAACTATTCCAATAGTTGATAAACCAGCCTTGTATCATTAAATACCTACCAGACGGGAAGTAGCATCAAGGACACTGCGACGCGTATAGTCTGGTGAACCTTATTTAAATACTCTCCATAAGTTTAAGAGTCCCATAACTAAGAGTTTACGTTTATAGATTGACGAAGTTGAAAAAGCCTTAACTACATGTATTTGAAAAATTAATCACTACCCAAGTTGACATAGACTGAATGACTGACTGAATTTGAAGAGAAAAATATATTTGAGTAATAGTGCTATCGCGGTAAAGTTATTCGCAATAAGTCGCCATTCACACACAACATTCACGCAGATTTCTAGGGATTACTATTTGCATATTCTAATTCACTTTGAATGTTATTCATATGTATTATGTATATATGAAATTAAAACATTTACATTTACCGATATAATTTAAATATTAACAAATTTACGCTTAACTCTTAGACGAACTCGTCCCTTTAAAATTAATGGAGTTTACTGTTTTCTATTTTCTATTATATTAAACAAGACAGGATCTAGAAAACACTCCCTTTCCGTCGGTTGTGGATTTTTAACTATATGACCAGCAACTTTGACTACCTAATCCTAGGCCCACCCTACACGAGTCCTCTGAGTGGTGCTAAGTGGGTGACAAGCCGAAAGTACAGACTCGGCTACTCTGGTAGCGGCGTAAAATAGACCAACCTATAGTTTCGCACCATGAGAATAGAAATGGTCCCGAGTTCCCGGTGCCCATTTAATGGGACAGGGGTGCGAATAATCTCCGGGATGAAAACCGGCCACGAAGTTCGTAACCCGTCAAGTTCTGTCTCCCGGAGGGACGAAAAGTGGATTGCAGAAGCCCGTATGGCTATGGTGAATATATGTGGAGCAATGAATGATAAGATGGATGAAGTATGCAATATGATGTATAACATAGTAATAGATGTGTTATGTGTAAACGAGACGTAACGTAAAGGAAAAGGTGTCACTACACATGGCATTTATACCGCATACTTGTCTGGTGGAGACGAGACCAAACGAGCGTGCTATGGAGTAAGTATCATCCGTTCAGAATGAATGAGTTAATGTGTGAAAGAGTGTAAATGTGTAAGCCCGAGACTACTATGGATACGAATGAGAGTGGGCTTAAAAAGTTTGTTTGTGCTAATGGTCTACGCCCCAGACATGTCTGAGTCCACTTATATCCGAAAGACGTTTTGGGAAATAGTAAGGATGGTGTTACTGAAATGTAATAGAGATGAAAATATTGTTATGCTAGGAGATTTTATTAGAAGGGTTGAGGTGAAGAGGCTTTGTTATGAAAGGTTATTGGGGACGTTTGCCGATGAAAGTATAAATGAGAATGGTGAAAGCCTCCTCACCGTATGTGTGGAAAAGAATCTTACACATACAGTTATAATTGAGGACAAAAGAATGAGGAGCGTAGTAGAAGATACAAGGGTTTACCGTAGGTCCAACGTAGGAACGGATCATTATCTGGTTTTATGCTGAATTAATGGTCTATTCAGACGTTGGCTCCATCGGACGTCTGTGTCTACTATTGCGTTACAGTGTATTAGAACCGAAAGATTACAAGAAAAAGATGATAAAAACAACTACAATTGTAGACTGAAAGAAAATATATATGATTTGGATGAATTATGTATGAATGAGTTAGATTTGTGGGTTAACCGTCAAATGCCTTTTGTACGCCGATGATCAAGTTATCCTTGCGTCGTCGGAGGCCGAGTTGCAAATGATGGTTACATTAATGAACAGATCATTAAAGGAAAGGGGTATGAAAGTGAACGCAAGTAAGAAGACGGTTATGGTTTTTGAAAGAGAAGAAGTAAAACGATTTGTGAAATAAGAATAGAAGGGAAGTTGATCGAGAAAGTAGATGAGTTTGTATATTTGGGCTGCGTATTTAGCAGGAATGGGAGATATGATAAGGATATAGAACGACGAGTGAATGCGGGAAATAGAGTAAATGGGGCCCTGCACTCTATTATGAAGAGTCAAAATGTGTCAATAAAGGCACGTATGGCAATTCACAATGCTGTGTTGGTTCCTACTTTAACGTATGGTTGTGAAAGTTGGGTGTGGCAGAAGAAGCACGAGAGTAGAATCAACGCAGTAGAAATGCGGTTGTTAAGGAGTATGTTAGGGCTGAATCTGAACGACGGGGTAAAAAATTGTGTAATAAGAGAAGAATGTGGTTTGCAAGATGATGTTGTGACCAGCATTAAGAAAGGAATGCTTCGGTGGTTTGGTCATGTGGAAAGAATGAATGAGGAAAGAGTGACAAAGAAAATTTATGTTGCAGAAGTGAATGGCAATGGTCGAAAATTTATCGACCAAATTGGCGATTTATTGAAAATGGACCAAATTAGGAGTACCCTTAACCGACGAGCATATATGCGTAGGTGTATGGATGTGAAGGAGGCGAGAGGGGTGTGTCAGGATCGTGCCAAATGGAAGTCTGTAGTCTCTGCCTACCCCTCTGGGTGACAGGCGTGAGTGTTTATGTATGTATTAGATTTGGAGAATGTATGGCAAAATATTAAGAAAGGTTTGGTGAATGCAGCTACTGAATTATGAAGTGTTGGTTAGAGAACGAATGAAATGAACAATAATAATTTATGGTGGTATGATGAGGTACATATGGTATTATTAGTAACAAGGGCTGATGATTCTGGTGGTACGAATGAAGATATTGAAAGAAAAGTGGCAGTCTTTAGACATACAAATAAGGGAGTAAAAGAAAGAATTGAAAGGAAAAAGCAAGAAGAAGAAGGAGTTTGCGAGATGATGATGATGTGATCAGGATTAAAAAAGGAATGCTTCGGTGGTTTTGGTAATGAATCAAGAAAGGAAAGAATACTTTTCATAACTTATTGAGTGACTAAGCTTTCTAATACGAATAACTGTGAAAGATCACGTCTTGGTTCTGAAGCTTTTCCTGATAACATGCATTAATTTTACACTTTTTTTTATATTTTACTGTACCGTAAACCTAATGAAATCTATAAATATATAAATAAAATAAATAATTTACGTTAATCAAAATTTTCATATATTCGTAATAATTGGTAATATACGCGTAAATTCAGAATTTATTTCACTACATTTTTTTAACTTATCCAATCGTGCACTAACAAAATGCGTTGAAATAAACAGTCTGCGTTCGACGTCGATCTATTCCATTAGAAGTGGTTTCCTTCGAGAAAACGGCGAACGAGATCGAAAAGCAATTCTATCTTGATTGTTTGTGAGTTAATTCAATGGAACGTCAGTTATAATTCTGTAATATTTGATTTTAAGATTCAATTGCGATATAATATCGGAATTGAATCTTAATACCAACTATTACATTGCCTAAGGATTTCTTATGTTTATGCAAATACTAGACACTACCGTTACCGTTACAGCCTATGCAAAATCCATTACTGGACATAGTCCTCTTCCGTATTTGATTTGGATTTACGCAAAAGGGAGATATTTGCCATAGGTACCACGCATTGCTAGTGAAAAATTTTTAGAATTGGTTCTGCTTGTCTCATTTTAACATAAAATAAAGTAAATGATATATTGAATTTGGAACAAAATATTTAGGTGCTTTTTATAGAAGAGAAGTTACAAAATAACTTATAATCTAGCTGATGGTAAGTGGCTGCAACATCTTATGGACACTTTTTTACCAATTTCTAGAAATGAAAATGATGCGTTTTATCTCTGATGACTTTGATGGAATGCCTATTGCCAAATAGGCAGAAGAACAATAAAACAACTTCAGCTTTTTGATTTCTATTCCAAAATTTTTTTAAAAACACTTGGTAATAGAATTATTAAGAGTAATTACATACGTAGGTTTGTCATGTCGAAAAATTTTACTCCATTTTATTTTTCTGTCAGAACGAAATATGGAAGGATTTTTTTTGACGATAGGTGAAAAGATGTCATACGAAACTCATTAATCTGCGTTTAGAAAAATAAACCTTTCATTTTTCAATTTGAACCTAAAATAGATTTAAAGGGTAATATGTAAGTCAATGTTAAGAGGGAATACAATTATCAAAAATATATGCAAAGTATTTAATACGTTTAACATATCATAAGCAACAAAATAATTGAAAAGATTGAAATATTGAATTACATTTTTTCAATGCATTCAGTTTGAAACTAAAAAGACACTAGTTGCGGATAAATTTAGACATACAATTTTTTGAATTTCCAAAGCCTTATGGATTTTAGGGCTAACTGATTGTGATGTATCGGGTTCGTAACTAGGTCGAATAACTGAATAATGAGAGAAAATAAGCGGTGATAATATTTTTAGAAACCAGCTACGCCAAATTTCATAAACGAATGTTGGCAAGCAAAATTATGAATGCAAGGTTTCTAATTCACCTATGCACAAATCGTCCTGTCTAATGTGCTTGCAATTTTATATATTTAGTTATCCTTAATTGTAAACAACTTCGACTAAGAGATACTTCTATGCACTGCGCCGGATATTAATTAGGTACTTTTAAGAACGATGTTCAGCAGTAGACGTGTGAAGCACTGTAATGATGATGATGATGAACAAATCAGCCTTTTTAACGGATTGGTATTTTTCCCAGTGACGAGTTAAAGAAAAGTCTGAGA
>CAJQZP010000685.1:0-217754 GCA_907164705.1 Parnassius apollo | reverse complement strand
TACCATTCTGGGATTTTGTTTTATCAGCGTGTAACTGTAAATATAACTACAAAAGCCACCGTCTTGAAGGAATACCACCAATCACGTGGGTATTGAAAGGGGCTTCTGCAGTCCATGAACACCTATAACCAACTTTAAACAAATAGTGCTACAATAGCTTGGTCACCTCTGAGGACAATTCTAGTTTGCCTTACAGGCTCTAAACAGACTCTTTGTGACCTTCAGATTGGATTAAAACTGCTGAACTGTAGAAATAGGAAAGAAGGTGGTTTCTACCGAGATCTCCTGGCAGGAAAGGTGTTCCTTTACCTAGGAAGTACCTGTACCTACTCAAACGTTTTATGGTTTAACTTCAACTTTCCAATTATTTATAAAAATTGGATAATTGATGTTATATTAAAAAAATTTATTTTTTTATTAATTATTTCAAAAATAAAAGATGTATGATAAAGGTGTGTCATGCAAATATCCTTCAATTTAAAAAAAATATGAAGCACTCGTCATAAATTTCACATTACGTGAGCAGCCTATATGGCCGGAATCAAAGAAATTGTCAATTACAGTTTTCAGTGCCGATTTACCACGTGTCACGTCGAAATGTCAAATACTTCAATACGTGTAGTAAAGTAATTGCTAAATGAATATTTCAGATAACATGAGCTCAACTGGTATTGCTAATTAAAATTCAATAAATGAATATCTTAAAGAAGTTAAACAATAATCACAACACAAACTGCATATCGCAAAAATGTATTTCTAATAATAAAACAATAAATTAAAAAAAAACTGAGTTAATTGTATGAACATATGAATAGAAATTAAAGTCACTTTTTGATGGTAAGCGTTTACTGCAGCCCATGGCAATCTGCAGCCAACTTTAAACAAAGAAGGCTACCGATGCGTTGTCAACTCTGACAATAAAATAAAAAGTCCATCAGCCTGTAGTTATACTGGTTCTCTACACTCTTCAGACCGGAACACAGCATCGCATGAGCTGCAGAAATAGGTAAAAGTCTAATGCATTGAATAGAACCAATTATACGGATGTTATCGCGTTTAATTAACTTATTTTTAATTAACACACCATCGACGATAATACTATACGTGTTTAGCCTATACACGAGGCATCTTCAGGTATACGATATACACTCAAAGAATAGTGTTCAAAAACTGAAGATAGCCGGGCTAACTACGAAATTGGGATGTCAAACATCTTAGTTTCCCCGTGATCATGGGTGCTGTAAAGCATCCGAAACGTCGGGAATAAAAAATTAAACGCGATAAAATCCGTATAAGTGGTTTCGTAATGATGCGTTCCGGGAAGGATTCCACAGCAGTAAAGGAGTCCTATTACCTAATAAGGTAGAAAGGTGACGCCACTTCCGGACGTCTAATCAGCTACTTACGCAGACGAATTAAGAACCGATTACAATACAAAACTGTGTACTCATTCTAGTAGCATCACAGATCACGATCAATATGTGTCGCTTTAATTTTATTTAAAATTTTATTATCAAACTTTAAAATAGAGTTTAGAAAATACGATTTTAGTTATAAATATTCGTTTACAACAAAAACATTTAACTGTTGGTTTTTTCCACCATTTTTTGCTTTTAAGAAAACGCTAAAACTAAAATCAACGTGGCAAATATCTAGCTTCAAACAATTTGAATACACGACACCGGATTGTCAATGAGTATTAACTACAGCTATCGAGTTACATAAATTTAGAATTCTGTACTTTGCTATATAACTTAATTTTTGATAAATAATAGAATTAGGTAGAGTTGTTCTACCAGAGCCACACTGCAGCTTTATTATGGTTGTAACATGAATGGGTCGCCTCGACTGGGAAAGGACCATGCTTTCACAGAAAAATATCACATGGTATAGGTATCACATGGTTCAAGTAGAGAACCAGAGACTCTTCCCACTAGAAACGAGGCGTTTTATTTTTGTTTTCAGGGGTAGCAATGCATCTGTATTTGGATTCTTAATGGAGAATAGATGTAGATGAATACGGGTCACATCATCCACTTACAATCAAGCAGGCTGTATGCTCGTTTATCACCCTCTTTCTCTCAAAAAAAAGCTATGATCGGTGAGAAAAATAAAATTCTAAGTACAACCTGAATTTAGTAGCACCCTCTTTCAATTTTTCCCCACAGTTGTGTATTATATCACTGCCGATAATGATACAAATAAAAAAAAATCTGACTCAGCAATAATCTTATGAGGAAACCAATAGCTATGGAGAGGGCTATGCTCGGTGATATTCTGAAGGATTGGTAATGATGATATCCTCATCAGAACCAGAGTAATTGACATAGCCGAACGGATCAGTAAGCTGAAATGCCAATAGCCGGCCATAACGATCAAAGTAGCAACAAATGGAAGAAATATTCTCGAGAAGCAGGCTCATACCAGTAAACTAAGTGTCGGGCAGACCCGCACAAAATGAATTGAGCCCCTGATAAGACGTACAAAAAGTTAATGGTAGCATGAGGCCGTTCTTTGCAATAAAAAATAAACAAATTTCCTTGAATTGGGAGGCTTATGTCTAGCAATTAACTGTCACCATCTGGGGAGGGCTATGCTTGAAGTTTCTCTACGTGATAGACTTAGAAATGAGAATTTTCGCTGTAGTACCATAGAAACCAATATAGTACAACGGATCACTAAGTTGAAGTGGTAATGGGACTGCCATACCGCAAGAAGAACCCTCAACCGATGGGGTAGAAAGCTTCTCTACTGTATCTTTTCTGGTTTTCTAGTCTAGGTAGCTTAGTGTAGGGCAGGCTCTCAATACATAAAGTAACGATCTGGTAAGGCATGTCCTGAACCACATGCATCAATCTGGCAAGCCGATGGATGCATGTGGTTCAGGACCATGTTTCTGATATACTTTGTGTGAGCCTATGTTTAACAGCAGTCGAGTTAAAGGCTGTATTAATAATGATTATAATAAAGATAAAATAGATGTACACTATGTTTAACTATTCTTGGATAATTAATTTTTACAACTTAAATACAGAGTGCTTATTCAACAAGTCGTATAATTAGGTTTTGGATCTCAGTCAAAGCCAGCGCTTGTGAAAATCGGGCAAGATTATATCTGGTATGTGCCTGTATGTTTGCGTGGTTTTGTAGCACTTTAATAAGTATAAATTCACCAAGTATATGACATTTTTTCAAAGATAAGTATGACAAACGATCACACAGTCCACTTAATGGTAAGTGATTACTGTGGAAGAAAAAGAACTAAAATGCAGATACGACGTCATTCACGGGAAATAAGATGAAATGGTTCGTTAAATGATGAAAGGTTGTGAAAAAGAAGGTGAAGGTATGGGAGAATGGTTCGTTTCCAGTGAAAACGGTCTCCTTTTCTCCACACTCACCATACGAAACAGAGCAGCATCGAGCTTCTAATTTAAACACAAGAGCATTGAGCTTATATTTTAAGCTGGTAATCAGTGAGAGCGTGGCCCTTCCTCAGTTAAGCCAAATAATATGCGCTAACTATAATACAGCTGCAGCGTGGCTCAACCACCTATATACATGTGACACTATAGCAAGAATTTTATAGGACTGAAATTGTCATTGTGGTCAAAAGTCTACGGGACAATAAAAGTAAGCAGTGTAGGATAGAAGAAAATCCATTGTGGTACAGATTAATCTTTGCATTTTTAATTTAAAAAAAAACTTCTTTATTAACATCTGAACTTTGAACAGAAGTGCAGTTGATGCCTTTTATTTTCCTACTGAGAAGAAATGATACCATTAGAGAAAAATTTCACTCCGAAGATGTTTCTCGCGATATATCGTACTTCATTCTGTCCCCACTGGAATAAGATTCTAAGATATACAGGGATATAATATTTCAAGCCTTTGTGCTTTGAAATATTTCGATATTAAAATTGAATTTTGCAAATATAAAGAGAAATAACAATACAAGACACTTTTACTTTAAAGGGGGATATACAAGTCCGTTATAATATCGTATAACGAAGAGATTCGCAATATGGCAGGATTGAAAGATGACCTTATCACAAAAATTGATAGGGGCGTACTCCGATGGTTTGGGCACGTTGAGCGAATGAGTGAAGACCGAATGGTGAAGAAAATATATAGCGCGAAAGTAAATATTAAAAGGTGTCGAGGTAGACCGAGACTAATTTTCGAAGACCATATGAGCAAATCACTCGAAGAGGGGAAGGTCAAGAGTACTCGGATACCTAGACGTGCATGTATGAAGAAGTTAATGAACCTGAAAGAAGCGAAAGAGGAATGTAAGGATCATGAAACTTGGCGATCTGTTCTCTCTGGCTACCCCGTTAGGGATTGTGCGTGAAGATAAAATTATAATATCGTAACGACTACTAATAACGTGGTCCCTGGTTATAATTGTGTATCAGGACAAAATCAGTTATGGGTTTTTTAATCAAGAGATTCTTAGTAGCAAACCGGAGTCGGGAAGTTCAAAGTGTAGGAAAGCATGTAAAGCCTTTGGTCCTGCGCTTGATATCTCTCCGATATTGTCGAATTTTCGTCCCATTGGACTTTTAAGTGGGGTAATAAAGAGTGCACGTGTGTTGACGCACACATTTAGGTATAATAATCCTGTCCTGGGCAGATAACCTTTTATTCATTCATTGCAAACTAAAACAAGTCTACTGCTGAATACAAGCCACCCCATAAATTCCTCATACACATATTTACCATAATTGCCAAACTACGCAGTCGAGTTGGCAACCAATTTTTTTTATTTTGAGTTGTTTTCAGGAAGATGCTGCTACATATCCCCTGTTTAATATCCCTTTGTCACCTTTTACGGCAACCACGGGGTGATATGGGGTAGTGAATTCTTGGAATTCTTACGTCACCAATACACGACTCACGTGTCGTATATGCAATCAATTTAATGTATATTTCCAAATGACTTTTACCTGCTTGGCAGTCCACCACTGTACGTTTCATTACGAGTTTTCTTCCGCGTACGACCTCTCTATGTTTACCACCGGCGATTTTTCCAGACTGATACGACCTGGGGACATTCAAGAAAAGAGCTTACTCCTTTCTAAAAGGCCGGCAACGCATCTGCGATTCCCCTGATATTGCAGTTGTTCATGGGCGGTGGTAGGCACTTTACATCAGATGAACCGTATATTCGTTTGCCCCCTCTACTATTAAAAAACACCATGTAGTGCCGGCGTAAGAATATATTATACTACCCTATATCGTCCTGCGGGTGTCATGAGAGGTGACAGAGTGAAAATTAAATAGGAGATGGGCAGCGGCACCTTCCTAAAACCACTGAAAATAATGAAAAGTTGCGATTGCCAACCCGCCTGCCAAGCATGACAACTAAGTTAATACCACCCCCACCCCCATACATGACAAGTGATTGAAGGTACTTTTAAAAGAGAAGATCACAAATTGACCCCTTGATAGAACCAGAACTCTTACACGAAAAGTATATATAACTCTAAATTTGTATTTATACCTATTAAGCTTAGTATTAAGACATTATAAAGCCAGTGACTGCTCTCAAATGGAAGTGCACGTGACACATTAGTAGATGTTAAGATGGCAGATGAAATGGGACAATCTTAACGGAGTGACCTAGAAGCCCGAAACTGAAAGTCGGTCATCCTGTTGACATATGGGCCGATAATATATTATACTTTTACATTTAGTAAGTAGTCTACACATAAATAAGAATTAAAATTTGTTGTTTAATTAAAAGAAACAGGTAATTTAGAGAAAATATTTTTTTAACTTTTTTCTCCATTAATAAATCAAAATGTATTTACGCATTTATTCATTGCTGCTTATTGAAAGTGTATTGCTGAACATAGGCCTCTCTAGATTACTTCGTAAGTGAGATATTTGACATATTTGATACTTGGGTTTGCGACATCAGCTTTTTCAGTTTTTTTACCTCTGTCACCTCTTACGAGTAAGATATCCACAGTATGAGGTGTGATGTGTGTGTTTTATACGCTACTAATATGCGACGCAATATAGAAATATAAATATTATATTACATATTGATTAAAACTACTTTTACGGATTTTATCGCGTTTATTTTACTATTATTTTTATTTTTAATTCCCAACGTTTCGGGCACTTTCCAGCACCCATGGTTACGCTCGTTGGGAATTAAAAATAAAAATAATAGTAAAATAAACGCGATAAAATCCGTAAAATTTGTTTTAATCAATGTGAAGTGTTCGCATAAATATAAGAAATCATTATTATATTACATGTAAACATATAAGCGTTTAATTAATACTAGTTTTTACGGATTTTATCGCGTATATTTAACTTTTTAAATACCCGAAGTTTCGAGCACATTACAGCACCCATGGTCACGGGGGGGGGGGACTGAGATGTTCAACGTCCCGATGTCATAGTTAAAAAGTTAAAGTAAAAACTAGTATTACTTAAATGTATAGTGTTCACGTAAATATAAGAAATCATAAATGTTTAATGATAAATTTCTATTCATTATCTCTTAATCCCAAAGAAAGGTGGATTATTTAATAAAACTTTGTTTCGCTGCCAAAACTTTCGGGCTTAGTTTCTTGTAAGTAGATTTGAAAAGTGACCAGAAGCCGTCGATATTAGTTTCACTCGGAAGGTACCTAAAGTAACCTTCGAAAACTAACTAATAATTTGTATAGAATATGTTATGATATATTTGAAGGTTCAACTGTTTGAAGGTAAAACTGTATGGCTGAAAATCAAACGAATTGGAATCTTGTGAAGTTTGCTCACACGAAAAGGTTAAATATATGTTAAAAATATTTAGCTCACATATGTGTTATGTGTTTTATGTAGTTCGCAGAACAAAGTGGTAGAAAAAAAAACGACGGGTTGCAGGGAGACGGGAGTGCCGGCAGAAGTGAAAACTTGAATATTAACGTTGTGCATTTTTGATATTTTAGAATGGTTAAGGAATAATTTTGCACGAATTGCTTTAATTATCAGTATAAAAGTACTATATCATTTATGTGGTAGAATACAATATTTATCTTAAGTGAAGCCGGCCACAGTCGAGCGTGTACCTGCTGTACTGCCATATGTTAGAGGAGTCACTGACAAGATTGGCTACATCTTGAAGCGTGCTTCCATCAAAACATACTTCAAGCAGCTAAAGAAGATTGGTCAGTTTTTACCATCAGTCAAGTGTAACGTCCCTCTGCAAGATGCAGGAGTGTACAAGCTTGATTGTGAAAGTGGTCTCTCCTACATAGGACAAACTAAAATATCAATTAAACCCCGCGTTACAGAACCTATAGCTGATGTGAAGAATCGACGCTCCGGGAAGTGTGCAGTCTGTGAACTCATACAGGATCGCCTCCGTCACTACATCTGATTTGATAGACCACAAATCCGCGCTAAAGAACACCGATTCCTTCCAAGGGTGAAATAGATAGAGAAGATGGTTGGGTACTACCATCTGCTTGGGATCCTATAATAAATAAAATTAAATCCCAACCCAAGCATACAACTGCAAGACTTCGAGATACCATAAGTTCATACTGTGTAGATCGGAACAAAAGTTAAATTTTAATTCCATGGTAACCGCGGTAAACTATGACATCTGGACGTTGAACAACTCAGTCCCCCCCCCCCCGTGACCATGGGTGTTGTAAAGCGCTCGAAACGTCGGGTATTTAAAAAGTTAAATATACGCGATAAATTCCGTAAAAACTAGTATTATTTCAACGTTATTATGAATTTTATTTATAAAATAATCCATTTAAAATAATACTTATCTTTGACTACAATCACACACAATGAAAGGGGTGTTTCAGTCAAAGATGTCGGAGCGCACTGGTACAGGTTATTAAAAACGTATTCACTCCTGTCTTCAAGACATTCACAATGCACTCGGATGGAAAGCTAGACGTTGGCAAATTACACTACTTCTTAGTTGTGCGCATTAAAAAAAGGCAAAACAAATTATTTGGGCCGACGATGAAAAGGAGATGAAGGAATTAAATGATGTAATTCCTGCATTCTCATTAATTTTTTGCTATATAAACATACTACACTACAGGTCGAGAAGATATTGATAAAAGTGGGTGTCTATAGACCACAGCATCCACTTACCATCGGGTGGACTGTGTATTTGTTTGTCACACTTATTCTTTAAAAAAAATTGATACACTTATACTCGGAAAAACTGTTGACATTGAAAGCGCTTGCTCCCTGCGGGGTTCGAGCTCGTGGCTTGCAATTTACTTTTGAAATGGCTTTTAATTAGCAATCTGCCTTATACGGGATAGTTATACCGCCATCTTTTATCTAATAAGGGGTTAGGGTTACGGAGAACTTATTTCTTCTATAGAAATTTCACCTCAATAACGTTAAGAGTTTTCGACGTTAAAATCACGCCACAAAGTTTTGTACGTGAGTTCGAACTCTTAGATTTATGTAGTGTTGAACTTTGGGCTACGACGATAGTAGTTAGATTAGTGCCCTATTTTCTGAAGCAAATATATATTTACTTGAGTAAATAGTTATTATCGTAATAGGTATTAGTGAATAACTATTAACTCAAGGAAATAGGAGGTTACTTGTATATGAAACTAATTTTACGAATTTTATCGCGTTTAGTTATAACTTTTATAAATGAATAACAAAAGACTAAATTAGGCATTTTCTTCTCAAGTAAATTACTCTTTATCATCTCTCTAATTCTCTTACTCAAGTGAATGCGTATTATCGTCACTACTCCATTAATGCGTCGTCTCGACCGGAGAAGGACCACCCTCTCACAGAGTACCAGCGTAAAATAGCAGGTTAATACTGCTGTGTTTCGTATGATGATTTTAGATATCCCGAGATTCTTTTTACTGAAAATGAGGAATTATATCTTAGTCCCCAGGGGTGACAACAAATCCGCGTTTTGATTCTTAATCGAGGATAAATGTAGATAGGCCACAGCATCCATACCATCAGGTTGAAAGTGTGTTCGTTTGTCACCTTTATTCAACTTTTAAAAAAACCTATATATTTTTTACAGAATTCGGGTGATATACACCGCACATAGTCCACCTGATGTTAAGTGGACAACCTCACAAGCGTGACTATTAAGTCAAATATTGAAAAATCTTCCAATTTCCTGATAATAAACAAAAACCTTTCATATAAAGTAACTTTTTCCCATCAAGTTTTGCATGCTTTCTTCGTGCTGGATAGATAATCATGAAGCGAAGCCCTTCAATGTAACCTTAAACTTATTGTACATTAATAAAAATGTCCTTTAACCTTAAGTTTGTATAGAAGAAATCCTTGTTTAGCGATAAAACCGCCCTATTTTATCTATCTCCTAATGTTTTTCTGTATTCTGAAGTATATAATACGATATATACATATATGGTATTACATATCAATCGATCGATCGATTAGATCTTACAGGTTGCAGTGATACTGGTCTTAATAGACCTGCAAATCTGCTGGCACAAATATAAAAATATCTAAGTTATTCGTCACTTATCATAAAACGACGCTTAGAATAAGACACCTATATTCTGTTTTTTTTTTATATTTAATTTATTTTTGAATAGCGGCTTAAAGTCGCTGTTTCACAGGGTGAGTGTAGGAAAACGGACACTTTTTTTTTACAGAATGCCTCATGCATTCCACTTTAGTCATCAGTGATCACAATCCACTGCAGTTTGATTCTTAATCGAAAAGACATGTAGATGTTTATTAGTTACAGCATCCACTTACCATCAGGTGGACTGTGTGCTCGTTTGTCCTCCATATAAAAAATAACAGTTAAATGGCAGCAGTAGTTAAAATTACAGCTTACGTCCCACCGCTGGGCACTAGCCTCCTCTCATTTCTACAAGTGTATAAGTGCAAGGAAGTGTCCACAGCGTTACCCCATTCCTTATTGGCGGACTCCGCATATCTACCAAATAATGTCCTCCAGACGGAATTTAGGTCACAGCAGCCAGTCTGAACGGAGGCTAACCATCTGCGCAGGACAGGATTACAGTGCCCAAGTACGAGTATGTGGTCAAGCACAGGTGCACTCTCGATTCCCTCACTCACATAGTCAGATGTAACAGTAATCCGACACGATTGAAGACAGATCAGGCGGAGGTCTTACTGTTTTACTTGCGATCCAAAGCACGACGTTGAAAAAACCGCCAACTGCGGGCTACTACTGAGAATTTCGTGAAAAAAACCCCAATAACTGATTTTGGCCGGACCCGGCCAAAACCCGGGACCTCATGATTAGCAACCGCGTTTACGACCACTATAACAGCACGTTAGTCAAGGCAATCTTCAAAATACTTATTTTATTACAATGTTTTTATTAACTTGCTTTAGTGTATGTCTGTTCCGATCGAATTGATTAATTAATTTTTCCCGATGAGGTAGAGACTTGTAATTTTGAACATAGCTCGGAATCGGATGACCCAAGTTATATTATAAAAATTAATACATAATTTAAAATTTTTTTTTAAATCTCACACACACACAGACAGCCAGATTTCCCTTACGCTGGTTTTTGTGATCGTAGAGTACGTGGTAAGGTGAAATCTAACTAGGCAGTAAATTAAAGAGGAATAAAAGATACGTATTGTGTAACCTTGCAAACGTCCGAATTTAATTAATCTTCCAGACATATTCCCATTTGGGATCGTTTCGTTCGCGTGGGCTTTTAAAGCTTTTCTTGTCTGTTGCGTCGTATCATTAATTAAACATATTTTAAGAAAAATGTTGACGGGATTAAGTTTGTCTTTATTTCGTTCCTTTCTATAATATTTCATACTAAGGGTTTTGAGGCTTTGACTTGGTGAAACCTTTGTAAATATTTTTTATAAAATAAGAGTAACAAACGAATACGCAAGTATTAATCAAAACTTACAATATTTCTATAAATTTTTGAGAAACTGTTCAAGTTTTCTAAAGTTCTTGCAAAATTTCAATTTTGGCTTCCCTTTTTCTTTATCCGCATGTTATTAAATAAACGACGAACACATTTTCCTTTTTACCATCTGTAAATCTTTTCGAAAAAAATGTACATATTTATATACCTTATTACAAACTCCAGAATACAGAAAAAAACAGAAGATAGATAAAATAAGTCAGTCTTGTCGCTAAAGAAGGATCTCTTTCAGAGAAACTTAAGTTAAAAGAAAAATGTTATTACTGTGCAATATGATTAAGCTCAATTCTCCGCTTCGTGAATATCTGTACAGCACGAAGAACTTTCTTGTGTTGTTTAGCGCGAGATGGACGTGTGCTTTTTAAACACCAATATCCAGTCAGTATTCTTGTTGCAACAGGCAGTTTAAGGCAACTACATTTTTAAGATGAAACGAAGCGTACTGGTTTAGATATCAGGGTTGAAAACACATTCTGCGTGTTGATTTCATTTTATTTGTGTCGTGTGCAGTGGATGCGAATCTGACTGCCTCGTTAGTCTAGGTGGTTGTAGTAGTACGACTGCTGATCATAAGGTCCCGGGTTCAAATCACGGGTTAGGCCAAAAATATCATCTATTGAATTTTTCCATTAAAAAATTTACAGTAACTGCCCGGAGTCATCGACGGGGATAGTGCACGCAATTAATGGAGGGTGGGAGGTACTTTTTAAATAAGGTAAGATACATCATTTTATTCCATCGAGCGGATATGGGCAAAGTTACTCTTACCAACTTTAAAAGCATGTGTTTTTGCTTCCATACCTGGAATCACGCCAATCGCTCTTGTTACCGACATTATATAAACGGCACCTACATTCGCACATGCACCAAATGATTCACATATTAAATTTACGGCAATACGTTTAGCTAATTACCTAAGCTCTAATATTATATATAACATTAATAGATACTTGATATTATTAACTTGATAGTTGATAATATTAACCATCACACAACATTCGATATAAATATGAGAATACTATATTAAATACACATTTATCTACATAAGTTTTTGAATTAAAAAATCTATGTAATAACAACACATTATATTTTAGTGGATGCATATACACAATACACATATTATATATATTATATATATATATATATATATATATATATATATATATATATAACAAAAAAACAGTCTTATTATAACCAAAGACTACGTAATTAAAAAGAATATTACATGCTTTTCTATATTTTAGAAGAAAGAAAGTTATTCAATATTGAAGGGTTGTTCATTTTTTAATATTTGATATAAATAGCCTCATTATGGTCCATACTCCAAATGTGTTATTCGACTTTTAAATTGTACCTTGAAAACTGCTTATAGTGAAGTTATTACGTAGATTCGTGAATATTAACTAAATATTGAGGAAATGACGAGAAAATACTGCAACTTTGTGACCGTAAAATTATGTAATAATTTGCCACCGCCCTTAAAATAAAAATTTTATATAAATTAGGTAAGACAACATTTAAAAAAAAGATTAAGATGAAGTTATTTTTTGAACAAGTCTTTTAAAACCGAATGTCTGTGTATATACGAGTATTGTAAGAAAGATTTATTTAATTTCTTTGTTTATTTGCCACATATAATGTCATGAAGGTTACATCATTTATACACAATTATTTGTGCGTGCTACAATAATAATGTTCTATGTGCGGGCAACCAAAATTATACTCAAAATAGCAGCGACTGGCTGAAAAACAGTGCTGAGCAGCGAATACTTAATAGTTTTTATACGTGGTAGAGCCACTTATACTCCATATAGTAAGGGGTCTAATCTTATAGTTTTTCCAAGATTTTTGAAAAACGGAGAAAACCCACAACTTTTTACGGTTTTACATTTCCGAGGCAACTATGGCATAAATACCTATAAAAAGACAATCTCGACACTTGTGTTAAGTAACGGACTTCAATAGGCTGAAATGAATGATGAATAAATAAATGTATGTAGGTAATATTGAAATCATTAGAATTACTAAAAATGAACAACATTTCGAAGTTTAACTCTGAAATATATTAAACGATTTTGAGCATAGAATTATCAAAGAACTCTAAGGAAATTGAACGAGCACACAACTGATTAACTCAATTATCGGGTCAATTGCGTCACTCGCTAGGTAAATACACTCTCGCACTTGAGTAAGAAATCTGTTTAAGTGCACTCAGAACTGAATCTAAGGATTGGTTATAAATCTATCATATTATAGAGCGAAACTTTGTTGAACAACAAACTATCTGATAAGAGAAGTAGCAAGTCTGATTAATCAAAATGAAGATGCTTTATCACCCCTAATGACTATGATGAAATGTCTCATTTCCGGTCGTAAGAGGTCTTTTTGGCTTAATTTCAATAGAGAACATGGCTTGTTGCTACCATCTGCTTAGGATCCCAACCCGACTTTATAAGTTGATACTGCCTGGAACGGAACAAAAATTTAAAATTTTAATCTGGATCTAGCCGTGGTTAACTACGACATTGTAACTTCAAACAACTCGGTTCCTCACGTGACCATAGGTGCTGTAAAGTGCTAGAAACATCACATCAACAATATAAAACAAGTTAATATACGCGATAAAATCCGTAAAAAACCTGTTGTATTTAAATGCGTGGTAGAACCATGCTGCTGCTATATTTTCATTACAGCACGAATGAATTGGTTGAACTGCAGAAGGACCAGGCTCCAACGGAATACCAGATTAAAGAAACTGCTTTAATACTGATGTGTTTCAGATGTTAAGTGAATTCACTGGAATCGAGACATTCAATATTATTCTTCATATGTGACAACGCATCTCTATTTCGGTTTTTAATAGAGGATAGATGTAGACATCTAGGGACCGCAGCATCCGTTAACCATCAGGTGTACCTACTGTGTTTTAGTTGGTCATCCTTATCGTATTAAAAATTTACGGACTATACTATTAACTTTAAAATTTTAAATTATTCTATAATTTTAAATTCTTCGCTATTACTTATATTCCAGAACCTTTCCTAGTCGCTTAGTGAAGTTTGATAATATCTGATTAAATAATAGCCCGAATTGCTGAGATCGGAACTTTGCGTCTCAGGTGAAGAAATCTCTTTGTTGCGAATCGATCGTTAAATTGAATACGTGCTCCTGTTTTAATCGAGGGGAACAATCTTTTTGTTGCCGCCAGCGAAGAAAATCGAAGCGATGAATGACTTGTAAATAATCGTATGTGTTTGTGAATATAATTTTATGCAACCTCGATTTCCTATATCTTGTATGAACGAATTAATAATAATATTAATGTTCTCCAGACCGAGTTTCGGTCACGGAGGCCAGTCTTGACGGAAACTAGACATCTGCGCTGGACAGGATTAAAGTGCCTAAATATGTGTGCGAACAAGGGTGCACTCTCTATTCTCTCGCGTTTATAGTCCGATGGGACTGTAATCCAACATGACTGTAGAGAGAATTAGGTGCTTTCGTAGGCACAGGATTAAAATACTGCCAATTTTCTAAACCGTGCTACTATGGACAATTTCTTAAAAGCAAACCCCATAACTGATTTTGGCCTGACCCGGGACTTTATGATCAGCTATCGTGTTTACGACAACTAGACCAACGAGAAGTCAATACTGTGAATGATTCAGCGGATTCAAGAACATCTTTGTTAGCCCTGACACAAAGGGAAATAAAATTTTGGTTCACATCACGCCAAGCAAAAACCTAGTCACGACAGACACAATGCAGCCAAGTTCTAAAAAAAAAGAATGACGCATTGGCATAGTACAAAAGCTAATAGACCTCTACGTTTGTCTAATCGAGATCTAAATATACAATAAATTTAAGTTATTGTATACTTAGAACTCCCTAAATATCTAGAATCTAAAATTTCATGAGCAAATCTATTAGTTTTTAAGAAAGTCCGTAAGAATAAAAATCAATAAAGGTGACATACGAGCAAACATACCACCGAATAATAAGTAGACGCTTTCGCACATGGCTTATCTACATTAATCGTCGATTAAGAGTGAAAATTCAGATGCTTTGTCAACCCTAAGGACTAAGATTGAATACCTCGTTTCAATAAAAATGTTCTCTGGTCTACACCCACCATATAATATACAGCGGGATAAAATTGCCCTTTTACCCTTGTATTCTGTGAGAATGTGGATCACTATTCCAGGGACACCGGTTGGGCCGACACATTCTCGCACGTAATTTTGATTGTGTTTTTTGTGGTGTTTTTTTTATTTCTAGATCAATGGGAATCCGCCTTCTTTCATACAGCGGCCAAATGTAAACCTTTAGGCAACGCGTTGTGTAATCCATTAGAAAGATCTTAACTCTAAATTGAAGATAGCAAAGAATTTTTTCTTCGCTAATTCGTTCAATACGCGTAGAATAAATATTATAAATAAGGTTCCATATTTGAGAGGCATACTTTAGATGACTTCGTACGATAGTACAGTAAAAATTTTTGAAGGTTTTTTGAAGTCAAAAGACATTCTTAAAATAAAATCAAGCGCTTTAGAGAGTTTGTTTATAATTTTATCAATATATTAATTGAAAAGTAATTTGGAAGAAAACATTACTGCTAAACTGCGAATAGTGTTGACTCTAGTTATGTCTATATTTTTATAATGTATCTAAAAATTATACATAATTTTACATAGATAAGTCTATGCCCTCAGATTTAGCAACCCTTCCCCTTTCAACATGGAGGACCGCACACTTATCCGTCCCCAGCTCCATTCCAAAGGAATTGCTAAATTCACAAGTGATGTTTAGTAATTCCACAAGATGGGAGTGACTGGAGGCGAATAACTTGAGGTCACGATTGTTTTGTACTTAAGAGTACTTAAAAGAAAATTTTTGACTGTTTTGGCTCGCCGCTATTTTAGCGGTCAGCCGCCGTAGAGTCGACATCACCTGAAGATGCCTCGTGTAAAGGCGAAACACTTGTCGTATTATCGTCGATGGTGTGTCTTTCCTAGAAAAGTGCTATTGGAAGTAGTGGTGTTGGGAGTGGTGGTGCTGGGATTGCTGTTGACGGGATTAGAGCACGCAATTGAGATCATTTTGTTGAGCGGATGGTTGCAAAATAACTATTAATATCTTTATTATATCAAACACTTGCTTCCATGAAGAATCTTGAAAAAGTAGAACCGTGGAGACTGCAAACATTATGAGCTTCCCTTTATTAAGTTTAATTTTGCATAGTTCATTTAAATAAATATTAATGAGAGCAGGTGCGAGTGTACAGCCTTGTGGAACTCCGTGAGTACAGATAGCTTCGGTGCTCATATAATTTTCTATTTTAGTCTGTTGTCTGATATAGATGTATCATATATATATATATATATATATATATATATATATATATATATATATATATATATATATATATATATATATATATATATATATATATAGTCTGAAAACAATTTAGCGCACTTCCTCTGTTACCAACTGTAATAGGATTGGATGGGAGACTGTATTAAAGGCTTTTTGTAGTTCAAGAGAAACGCTATGATTTTCTGGCCTTTATTGAAGTATTCTGTAATTAGGGATGTTAATTTTAATACCGCATCTTATGTTGATCCATTTGATTTTTTTCAATCCAATTGATTATTTTCTAGGTTTTAATATAAGACGGGAACGCCTTTTTAATAACAGTTATGAAATTTAAGTTGCGTTTGACAATGCACTTATTGTAGCAACTAAATATTCCAAATATCCGCCTTATGAAGAAATCTATGAATCCATGTGCATCTGTGGAATTTCATCTAATGAATAAATAAATAATGAGTTAATGGAAACATTATTCAACAATCACGCGAGGATATGTGCGCTATTCAAATTCCTGATATTTATCATAAACAATAGTGATATTCGATTTGCTCAGAGGAAAGTAAAAAAAAATCATTAACAGGCCGCTTAAAGTCCAATGTTGGACATGGACCACTTTCACATTATTACCTATTTGCCATAATCGCCACGCTTGATAAACACGTTAGTAATATTCTCCCTCACCAACCTATGAATTTTACAAGGGACATATAAGACCTTTCATTCATTATTATATTTCATTTAGGGGTTACTCCACACTAAGGATTTGTTCCGTATCGTAAGGTTTTCATATATAGTGAAACATCCATAGCCATCCCAGAGAACAGATGGAACTTAAATTGTATAAACATTACCCGTTTGTGACTGCGAAGGCTTCCACATATTCCATGTAAGTCTTTAAGTATATTACCGTATTCGAACTCTCTCGTTCTGAAATTAAACGTTCAAATTCTTTTATAAAATACCTGAAAAGGTATTATCTTTTCTCGCTTTGCTTTAAGTTGGATTTAACTCTCATGAAGCCGGGTTGTAACTTCAAACAAATCTAAAATTGAAAGGGCTTGATGAGCAAAAGACAATAAAAATGTGACGTCATTCTAAATCCAATAGGGCAGAGGTCTAATATGACAATGCAGTATTATAATGACATAAAGTTGATCTAATGATGGTGCTGGAATGAAGCCTTGGCTAAAAAGGCGGAAATCAAAATGGCCGTCTTACCAATTTTAAAGAGTTATAACTTGTCAAAAATTAGGCATAGTTTTTTGGTGCTCGCCCAAATTTTGTAGGTCAACAAGGGTCAACTGCTGGCAATAAAAAATCTTCAAGATAGCGGATCTCAGTTGGCGATCAAGAACTATGTTGTTCCAATCTGCCTGCAATTTTGTTATCCCGGGGCTTTTGAAGTCTCCGATTTCGATTTTGGGGTCGAATTGTTCGGATTAGTAAGCTAAATTGGCAATGAGCCGGCCATATAGCTCGAAGAACCAATAGGCAAAGTATAAAGCGACACCCCACTAGATGGAGTGACGACCTGATAAGACATGCAGGAATTCGATGGATGCAGGTGGCTCAGGACCGTGCTTTGTGGCATTCCTTTGGGAGGCCAAAGTTCAGCGGTGGACTTATAAAGGGCTGTAATGATGATGATGATGATGTTCGGGTCAAATTACGCAACTAAATTTTTTTGCGCCCGAAGCAAATATGGGCAACCTGTTTTGCTCCGGAATAGCGGGGCTGAGCTATTATATTATCTGGAGGCGGATCTGAATGCTCATAGCATAACCACGCAAGCCGGTTTTTTACCTGCGATATATTTTATACTGGTTATGTCGGAGACTTTTACCCTTCACTAAACACCGCATGCTTTTATGGAATTGGCTTAACGTAATAATCTGACTAGTTTAGATTCTTCTAAGCCGTATACGAACGTTGCGACACCTGATTACCTTAGGCAGAAATGAAAGTTTTTTTACTATATGACAACATTTCTTTAATTATAAACGAAATAAAACGTTTTCGTATTAACATCCCACGTAATATCCGCATATTTGAAAGTACTTTGCAGTCATTTGCTTAAGTTTAAAGGTAGAATTCTAATGTTTATTAAAGGTTCTCCCTACGTGTGCGTACGTGTACGAGTACGAAGTAAATTTTTCCAAATCAAATCAAATGGTTTATTTGTGTTTATTATATGTGTTGATAAAAGAAATGATGATATCGTTTTCAAACATTTTATTCTACGTTTAATTGCGAACGTTAAATTAACACCTAAGTTTTCATTGTTAATAACTTTGTAAATTTGTAAACAAAATAAAATCGAACGTGCAACTAATCGAATGATGATATATAAAATGGAATAGAGTAGAAAGTAATCTTTTTACTTTTAAAAACTCTCTGTCCTGGGGAGAACCAGCAAGAAACCCATCGGGCTTTTTTTTAAGTAAAATTGTACAAGAAAACACAGGTTGTACAAATTACTTGTACAAAATTTATTTGAGAAACAGCTTGAAGCCACCACCCCATTCCCAGGGGTATTAATATTATAATAACCTTTTTAAACAATTTTTGTTTAATAAGATATTTATCTTCGTATATAAGGTATAAATTAATTAATGAATCTAAAAATAAAAATAAATATATATGTATATATAATGCACATATATATTTATTTGTATACACATCATGTATATACATCATTCATCACACATTATGTATATACATCATTATACTTCAACCTTATACTTCAACTTGGCTGGGCAGCGTTCGGGAAATTACGTTACATCTTCTTGTCAGGTATACCTCAAAATCTGAAAACGAAATTGTACAACCAGTGCGTGTTGCCAGTGATGACATATGGAACTGAGACGTGGTCCTTCTCTGCTGGTCGTATGAGGACGCTCTAAGTCGCTCAGCAAGCTATGGAGAGGGCTATGCTCGGAGTTTCTCTGAGTGATAAAATTAGAAATGAGGATATCCGCAGTAGAACCAGAGTGACCGACATATCCCAACGGATTAGTAAGCTAAAGTGGCAATGGGCCGGCCATATTCTCTAGTTTCTCGGAGGTTCTCGAGGTGGCAGCCTCGTACCGGTAGGCAAAGAGTAGGTTCCTCACAAACTTTTGAATAATGAAGATAAA
Source organism: Parnassius apollo (assembly GCA_907164705.1). Classification (NCBI taxonomy): domain Eukaryota; kingdom Metazoa; phylum Arthropoda; class Insecta; order Lepidoptera; family Papilionidae; genus Parnassius; species Parnassius apollo. The sequence continues at coordinate 198,323 of CAJQZP010000685.1, read as the reverse complement.
AACCTTTGTATCTAAATCGCATTGCCAACACGTAAATGCAATTAACGTCGGTTGACCGTGTTGCTTTATGAGTTGGTACACAAATGTGACTGAATTCAACGGCTGGTATTGTACATGCAATCATCGTTGCTTTTTAGTTGCCTTCAAAATTCTGATAATAAGAACTCCTCATTTTCCTTCATTAAATTAGTTTTATTTATTAATATTTTCTTTTATGTGTGTACTATTCTCTTAGAATATACTAAATAAAGTTACTTGAATAACTATGGAGCTACACATAAAGTGAATAAAACATTATACCCCTAAGGGTGGAATAATAAGAAAATTAATTTTTAATGAACAAAGAAACTACAAATATAGACGCCATTCAAGCTTGTGTTATTCCTGTGTTCACTCGAATGAGTTTAAAACTTATAATGGAACAAAAATCTCTAAATGCAAATCTCATTATTGAATCAAATTTAATTAATTATTTGTGTCACTGGCTGCTTTAATTCTCCCTTTCATAAAGGGCTTATGAAATATATAAAAATAAATGTATTTTTCTTTGATACCAAACTGGATTTTTTGGATGTGAAAATAAACTTTAGCCAGTGCCAAGTGACAGGAAGTTACACTTTACACTTCTTCGCATTATGTAAATGTAATAAATTATAAAGTTTTTGGGAGATTTTTAAGACAGCATAAGCCACCAGATGTCTATGATGACAATATTTCAAGTTCTAAAGGCACCGTAGCGGATAGAACGATCTAGTTACAATGTTTTACGGTACAATTTCGAAATGGCAATACCGCCATCTACTGGACGCGTAATTCTCAAAGTCTGCTCTTATAAAACTCACAAGTCAAAACGGAGCCATTACATGACTAGACGAGATAAATGTTTAGAACATTAAATTAATAAACCTGACAACGTAAAACAGTTTACTGATAAGTGAATAATTAAAATATTTATAAATGATGTCATATCCTGTTTCCATAATTCCAAAATTCTTCATTTTGCAGATGATATGAAAATTTTCAGGTCTATTAAAACTATAGAAGACTGCAATCTACTTCAAGAAGATATGATGTGTAGACTAAGTTCATACTGAAAAGCAAATCATCTTTACTTGAACATCAGAAAATGTAGTATTTATTATTTCATTGACCAGGAAAAAAAAATCTCATACTCTTTAATTATTAGCTTGACGATAATTTACTAAGGTGAGTAAATGAACTGCGTGATCTTGATGTTAATTATAACTCAAAGAGCCTATAATATGCCAGGCTTTGTTCTGGGTATCTAAAATGGTTTAAAAAAAATCTCAACATTAATTTTACTGTTTAACATTCTGGTGTGGTCTGTTCTTGTGTATTGTTCTTCATGTTTGAATCCTCAATACAAAGTTTATGTTAAAATTATTGAAATAATCACAATAAGTTTCTGCGACTCTTAAAGCGATATAATTCTTCTGTAGACTCATTATTGATAACTTAGTAATACATTCGAAAAACGCCGTGATGTAAGAGATCAAATGTATTTTTGCTAATTAAATTTAATTAATAATATAATATTAATTTAATAATTAGTTTTAATTAAATTGCTACATAATATCATCCATTCTCCCCTACTTTTAAGCAAAGTGAACCTTGCGAGTCACAGGTTAGGTGCACAAAATAAACCTCTTTTTTCGTTACGTAAAGTTAAAACGAAGTATTCTTCAAATAAGTTTGAATCTCGTACATGCAAAAACTTTAACTTAAAATATTGTGAACAAGATATCTTTCACCTTAAATCTAATAATTATAAAAAAATATATTAAAAAACTTAATTTATAATATATTTATAATATTATTGGTGGCTTCACTATAGGTTGTATGTATGGTATTACTTTTAACTGCTCAGTAATTAATGTTCAACTTTAAATACCATTTCTTTATTTTTCTTCTTTTATATATTTTAAATATTTTATACATATTACGGTGTTTGCAAGCTTTTACTATATATTAGATATTTGTGGAAACTTCATTGCTTTTAGGACTACTTTTATATGTTTTATAATGTAATTTTTTTACTGTGCTGATTTTCAAAAACATACTTTTCAAAGAAACTCCACTTGAAATAGTTCGTCAACTTCAATTTTTTATATGACTACTGAGTTTTGATTACTGTCATGTCATTCGTGTAGCTCACAAGATTACGACAAATCGATAGACGTAAGAGTCAGCAAAATTGGCCACGCGTTTGGTCTGACAAAGCAACAAACATTTCTGTAAATATATAGGCTGGCAAACACATTACCCTCCTGTGCGTCGCACAGTCTGAACATTCAAAAAACGTTTGAATAGAAAGGAAGGAAATCCTTAGGTTCGAGGAAAAAGACCTTGTTACCACTCCTGGGAATGAGATGTTTGCTTCCAAGCTGTTTCTTTAATAATTTTGTAAGTATTTTATACAAACTTTTTCATATATATTACTTTTAAAAATAAATCCCCCGGGGTTTCTTGTCTCTTGTAAAAAGTAAGAAAATGACTTTATAATAATTTGTGATCTATATTAAATAAATTCTATTCTAAAGAAACTCTTTGAGAATACATTTTAAAATTTTAGAATCAATAATTGACTAAAAATTATAATAATTCTCCTAAAACTTATATAATATACTTATACCAAAGGCCGCAATCAACTTACTGTGATTTACTTTATGAGCATCTTTAAAAGAGACGTGTTAAGTCATTATATTAATGCGACTCTGATTCTACGTTTCATACGACAAAGGTAAGAAGGATTAACTTAAGCTTCTAAGAAGATTAAGTAAAAGCGCCGCGTAGTGGCGTTGAAGAAAATTCACTGCTCCATATCATCTCGTGAGTGTTGTAAGAGGCCACAGAGTGAATTGAAACAGAGGATGCTGGTGCCCTTCCTTATAGCTACGTAAAAGAGTAAATTAAAAAAAAACAACGTCAGCAACGTTGCGTCGCCAACCAAGCGTGGCAGCTGTAGCAAATCCAAAATACATGGCACTCTGTGGCGGAGATCAATGCTCAGCAGTGAACTTTTAGTAAGCTGTATTGAGTGAACGAACTTACGAACGTAGATATTTGTGAAACGATTGCCTGTTCATTTTAAATAAAATACCATACTATACACATATGTATCTACATTTACCGTGCGTTTGTGTAAGAGAATGGTCCCGTGAATCCCACGCGTGTCGTAAGAGGCGGCTACGCCATAAATATCTTTTAACTACTGATAGATAGTGATATAACCACCTTCTTACGCTAGGCGCGAAATACCATCATCAACGATTTGGAACATCTTATATGCGCAAAATCTGTTATTGTCATCGGCTATCCGCTTGTTTTCAGGCTTCTTGCTGATTCTTCACACGATAGAGGTATTGGAGGTATTTAAAAAAACACAAAAAAAAATCAATAAGAATTTTATTTATCGAATAAAAATTATATTTATTTATTCAATTCTAAAGAAGACCTTCATAGCTTACGTACATTTCACAGTACACGTATAAACTGGGTTCGTTCCCCGGCGTTAAAATAAAAATAAATAAATCAATGCATAAAGTTACAATTGAAAATTTAACTTAACTTGGTGGAAAAAGTATGACAAGTAACACTATATTTCGCCTTAAAAGGCATACAAATATTTGGTTATCATTATCACCTTGTAATATGAAAATTAATTTTTATTAAAAAAAAAAACAATTTCAATTATAATTGGTATGTTTAGAAATGACATAAATTATTATCTTAATTATTAATTACAAATTTCTTAATAACATAAAGCTAAAATATAATAAATAAATCGGACATTAATTATTGTAGGTACTAAAAACCATTCATTTTATCTCCAAAATATTCGTTGATAGAGTAGTAGTGATGCTTTATTTATTTAAAAAAAAACCCGAAAGCAATTTCTTAAATTTGTCTATATTATCAGTTTCTTTGATGTTCTTTGGGAGTTTATTAAAAATTTTAGAGCCATACCCAGAAAACTTTTGGAATACAGGGCTGTTTTATGAGGTTTTATACGTAGTTTGTTCCTATGTATTTATTATTAGCGTTTTCAAATATGCTAAAATGTTTCCTTACCAAAATAGCTACTTCGAATATATATATAAAGATGGTAGTGTCAGAATGTTAAGATCTATGAAATGTGGTTTGCAACTATCGGTAACCTGCAACTAACATGTGGTTATGACTGTTTAACGCCTTTGTAGACTTCCTGGTTTGAAGTTAGCTGCAGGTGTCCATGGACTGCAGTCATTACTTGCCATCAGTTGGACAGTAAGTTCCATTGTCACTTTAGGTTTTATAAAAAACACGCAATGGAGCAACACGATGGAGTATTTGATCCAAAATTCTTTCAGAAATGAGAGGAGCAAGTCACGGTACCTGCAATAGGACGTAAAATGGCTACTGCTTAAAGTACTGCAGAGAACGGTTTATAAACTCCTTAACACTTAACTAACAACTAAACATTTAATAGAACTCAGCGACATAGTTACAATGTTAATTGCCTGCAAAGCCCTAAAGATCCGATCGTTAACCTTGCACTTTATCTACCAGAACGAGCTTTAGTTTCAAAGGGTTTTAGTTAAGTAGTTTCGAACTTGTTGAAGTTGTAGATAAAACAACGTTTTAGTAAGGGCTTGTGGTGCTGATAAAATAAAGCAAGGACTTGTACGGGGTAGGGCCATGCTGCAACTATATTATTATTTTAGCACAGATGGATTGGCTGGACTGACGAAAGACCAAGCTGTAACATTATACCAGCGTGAAATAGCGGTTTAATGCTGCTGTGTTTCGTATGGGGAGAGTAGAAAACCGGAGAACGTTCTTACTGGATACGAGGCATTCCACCATATTCCACAGTGGTAACAACGCGTCAGCATATTGCCTATTAATCAAGAATTAAGGTAGATGATTATGGGCCACTGTATTCTCTTGTCATGGTTATTGGAATAAACTTTTGTCTGAAGTCGTGACTTCGTTGTACAAAGTTTTGGATTAAAAGCGCCTAAATTCACTTCAGTTCAATGCATAGAAGGCACAAGTTTGCGCATTTACTGTTAAAAGGAACACCTTTGGCGTATGTCTTCAGTTTCAGGGCACTCCTATTGCTGCTCCAGAATTCTCGGTGTTGACTTGTTGAATGTGGAGTTTGGAGGGGAAAGCCAAATTGACTTCTAAAAAAGTTGGCGTGCTTAGCAGTGCGTGAAAGTGTTTCATGCCAGCACACCGGTTGCAACTTTACAAGGCGCAAGTTCAGCCGGGACAACCCAGTTCCAATTCCTTCCACTTGACCGCATCCCTTCGCACAAAGGCTCGAATCGTCTATGACCCAGTTCTTCCTGATTAGTTCGATTCACTGGCGCTGCAAAGGGATGTTGTATCCCTTTACACTTTCTATCGCATCCACTACTGAGAGTGATCTGAGGAATTGTTCGGATTAATTCCAAACGCCAAATTTCACGAACACACATCGCATCAAAACTCACGATACAACCCACAGCATCTGGTTGCTTGGCGGTCCATCACTTTGCGTTTTACTAAGAGTTTAAGAGTAAAATTAATTTTATTCAACGGTCTATAAATTAAAATGCGTAATCCTTAGCATCAGTTAGACGCCGGTTGTGTCACAAGGCTTTATATTGAATTTGTCGGATTACGTGCAGCTGAGAATACATTCACTGATTACTAATGCCCTCTGGTGGACTATTAAGCCTAAATCATACACAGTATGGAATGATTTCTCTCTCTAATTAAATACAAACTATGTTGACTTTAACACTAAACGAAAATAAATGGAAAAATTGTTCTTTATACAGTAATATACGAGAGGCGCTCAATGTATTCGCGGTGTGGGTATATTACAAAAAAAGATTCAAATATGAAATATTTTTACATTTCAAAATAGTCTTCCATGACATCTATACATTTACTTGTTCGTGAAAAAAGCTTTTTTTATTCCCTTGAAAAAAATATTCTTCTTCTTGACCTGAGAAATTCTCATTTACAGCGGACTTGAGCTCATTATCGTCAGCAAATCGCTTTCTCCGAAGGTCTTTTTTTGAGTTTGGGAATAAAAAGTAGTTACTAGAGGCTAGATGTAGGCTGTACGGTGGGTGGTTAGTTTCCTCAAACCCGCCGTCTCGTACAGCAGCTTTGGAGAGCCGCGCGTGTGCAGCGGTGCGTTGTCATGAAGAAGCAGCACTCCCTTGGTCAGCTGTCCTCTTCTCTTTTCTTTTATTGCCTCTCTCAAACGCAGTAAATTAGCTGAGTTATTAGCGTTGATGGTTTCGCCTTTTTTTTTTACTCGATCAATAATAAACGGATTAGTAAGCTGAAGTGGCAATGGGCCGGCCATATAGCTCGAAGAACCGATAACCGATGGGGAAGAAAGGTTCTCGAGTGGCACCCTCGTACCGGTAGGCGTAGTGTAGGGCGACCCCCCACTAGATGGAGTGACGACCTGGTAAGACATGCAGGAAGTCGATGGATGCAGGTGGCTCAGGACCGTGCTTTGTGGCATTACTTGGGGGAGGCCTATGTTCAGCAGTGGACTTGTGAAGGGCTGTAATGATGATGATGATGATGACGATCAATAATATCCTTTGTAATCTCAAAACACTGATGTCATGATTTTACCAGCCGATGTAGTGGCTTTGAAGTTCTTGGTGGAGTCTGAACCTTTTTTATGCCATTGCGTAGACTCCTGCTTACTGTCAGGCTCATAGTGATGAATTCACATTTTATCTCCTGTAACTATTCTATCGAAAATTTTTGTTGCATCGTCACCAAACACCTGCTTTTAAAGCGTAGTGAGCATTCGCGGCACACATATTGCACTTACTTTAGTGAGGTTGAGGTAGTCATGCAATGAGGTGTGTATGGTATCAACGGATAATTTAATTTACATTTTCTTCTGTAGCCGCTGTGATTGACCCAGCCGGGTGGGGGTCATCTTGGATGCTTTCCCTGCCTCTTTTGAATTCAGTGTTTTTGTTTATAGAACAAGGGTGACAAACAAGCACACTGTCAACCTGATGGTTGTTGGATGGTGTGGCCCATAGACATCTACACTTATCTCAGATTAAGAATTAAAATGAAAATGCGTTTTCAGCCCTGAGGAGTAAGATTGAATACTTCGTTCCAGTAAAAAGGGACTCCACATCTATGCACTAACCACAGGAAACACAGCAGCATTAAGCTGCTATTCACGCTGGTATTCTGTGAGAGCGTGGTCCTTCCCCGGTCGTAGCCTCGGTATAAGAATATCCACTATCGCTTATAGTCCAGTTGGTGTTGTACAAGGTGACAAACAGAAAAGAAAACAAGAGATGGGCAGCATCTTTCCGAACCTCAAAATTATTACAAAAACTGCGGTTGCTAATCCCCTTGTTGTAAAACCCTTCCTATGAGGCAATCTATGGAGACGACCAATATTCGTCAGTAGAAAACAGGTTCAAATGGATGGAATAGTAAATTTTTCTAGTATATACGTGGGCACATATATACTAGAAAAATTTACTATTCCAGACATTGTACGTTGCGTGCTACGTTCTCTATGTAGACAAGTGTTCGATCGCAAATACAAGCGACAGACACATAATAAGTATTGATTAATTGTAACTAGTTGTCACCAGAGGTTGAAATCGGCCGCAATTCATTAAATGTTTAGGTTTGTTTACAATACTCTTTATTGTACACTAAGAAACAAATAACATAACAAGAAACGAACAAAGAGAAAAAAGGCGGTCTTATTGCTGTGCAGTAATTTCTTCCAGATGACCTAAATAGGAAATAAAAATAATAATGGAGTGCAATATAAATAATATTATAATCTAAAATATAAAAGTAAATTATTAAACATGTCGAAGTTTACTTAATTAACAGGCTAGTGATCATAAGACGATAGGAAGTGGTGAAATGAGTAGGGAGAATTTTAAACGAAAGATAATGTTTCTTGTAGTTAAAGAGAATATTAATTTAATACAATTACTAGTATTTTTTAAGAAAAATAAACGCTTTTTTTCCTTGACACTACACAGAATATTAAAAAAGGAACATTTACAATCACTCTCAATTTGTTCATGATTTAAAATGGACCACCCTGAAGTACAAAATAATTGAGAAAAAAAAATTTAAATCGATTAAGACGTTTTCGAAATATCGGTGAAGCTTTTAAGCTTTTCAGCTTTTGAGCTTGAAGATAAAATAGAAAACAGAGGCTTTACATACAGAACTTTTCCATTAAAAAAAATATTATTAAAAAAAAGATATTAGAACACATGAAAATACAAGTCCGAATTTAAAATTCTGTTCAGCTTAGTTGCTAAAAAATGTCACAATTTCTTAAAATTTTATAACAAAATCCATTAACTAATATGTTCACACACAAAATTTGCTACATGTGTTTATAATAATATTTTTTTATATATCACAATACAATCTGTACGATTATGCTACGTCTACAATATAAATCTGTGGTTGCCAACTTGCCTGAGAAACATGGCAGCTACAACTATAGGAAATACACTACAAATGCATATTATGCGATTTTTTGGGGACCTATGTTGGTAATGATTTCTTATATTAACGCGAACACTACACGTCGATTAAAACTACTTTTACGGATTTTATCGAGTTTAATTTATTTTATTTTTAATACCCGGGTTAACACTGAAAACGGGACGTCAGTCACCTCAGTCCCCCGTGACTATGGGTGCTGGAAAGCACCCGTAGCGTCGGGTATTAAAAAATAAAATAAATTATACGCGATAAAATCCGTAACAGTAGTTTTGACCTATGTTCAGTTCAAAATGATTGTTATATGCGGGACATAAATTAGCAAAATCATTCTTGTTAGAAACCTATAAATTTTTTTTAAATAATATAAGCAAGGTTTGGAATAAAAAAAATATAACAATTATACACGCAAAATAGCATTGGAATTTATGATCAAGTTTCAGCTTGATTTACTTTCTATATTAAGATTGCCTAAACTTGCAAATATTTTCCTATCAAACTTCTCCCTAAATTAAAATTTTACAATAAAAATATTTAAAGAAATTTGACGGACCGGATGAGTTTTTTTTTTATAGATTAAGAGGACACCTTCCATCTTAGGAATTAAATACAGATGCGTTTTTACCCCAGAGGAGTAAAATGAAATACTTCGTTCCTGTAAAAAGGGACTTCAGATCTCTGCACTGCCCACACGTAACAGCAGCATTTAGCTATTATTCACGCTGGTATTCTGTGAGAACGGGGTCCTCCACCGGTCGAGTCGACCCATTCGCCCCACAACAATAAATATAGCTGCAACATAGATCTACCTCGTATAAAATATACGATATTGTCAATATGTACTGAAATATATACATATTTTCTTTCTTCGAAAGAATACACTTCTCAATGATGGCAGAATGTGAAATGAACAATTTCATTATTAAAAGTTACAAGCATTTCACGACGCCGCACGGTTACCTTAGCAAAATTTTCCCGAAGTTATCTCACGTGTACCTATTTCCCACGGCAGCAATTTCACCTACACCTCACTTACCTACACCGTAGAACCTAAGGCTTGAATATATTTAGACTGCTTTGTTTCTTTACAGACTTGTTAATTAATGTAACGTTGAAGAATCACTTTTGTTGTACTTGCATATAGGTACAACAACTACAAACTGCGTGAATTTTACTTTGTATAATTTCAACTATCACTTGCTGTTGGTAAGAGGCGAGAGAGAAAAATGAACAGGAGCAGCGACATTGATATGATAACAACATAAAATAATTACAAAAAACTTTGGCTGTCAACCCTTCTGCCAAGCGTGACAGCTATGGCAAGTGTTTTTCTTATGAAGCTGGGCCTAAGTTAGCATTGATGAGCTACTACAAAAATACCAGAGTGTAACGATAGACGTATTAATTTGCGATGTCTGCGCAGGAGGTAACGCCATTTCTGCAGGCGTTCACTATAATTATATTAATACCTACCAGCATTTTATTATTTCACGAAAAAAGTCACATTGCAAATATTAGTTGTTTAAAAAAAATTTTCTCTATATACTTTTTTCTACAAGAAATTAGCGTTGTATCATTAACTTACAGTCGTTCTATTAAACGACATTACTGTAAAGTGTAGAAGGTCCGACATACTACTGCGGAATGTTTTCCTTGAGGCAAATATATAGTAGGAGATTTTACGCCTCGACTAAATCTTTTACGGTTTCGAAAATTTATTATACCGTATAAATAAAGCCTACCCGAAAACAAATTGCAACTTTACGACTTTGGAATGAGTTCTTCAGTTTATTCATCGATTAATGACGTATTTAAAAAATTAGATATCGTACTTCTAATAGATTACATAAGTTTAACTGACAAATTGTTTTATACATCTGCACACCGAGCTGTAGTAGTTCAAGAGCTAAAAACTCGCTCTAAATTTGTCAATACCGAGCACGGGTTCGAGCCCCTTTTGGCACCAATAAAATTGTATTACTTTTTACTCGACTGCAGCAGAAGGAGGGGCATATTTTTCAAGTATGTATACATACATATGTATGTCTACTTCTTTGGCACGCGCTGTAACCTAAACGGCGTGATAAAATTTAACATATGGGGCGTCGTTAGACTTGTCATACTTGTAAAAATAACATAGGGCATAATTTTTATCTTTCGAATAAAGTTTTTATGCAGCCGGGTTTTATATTTATTGCTCAATCTATTGAATTTTTCCATATATTAATCCAATGCCTAGTGTATGCGCTTCAAAGATTACCGATTAAAGATACTTGATCATACTCAACACGTTGGGCAGACGGTGAAAGGAAAGGAGCTACCCTCCCTCTAGTAACGCTGACTCCTACCATCAGCTCGTAGTGTTACACTTTTGTGTAGATTTTCCTTCATTAGTCGGTCAACAGAGCCACGGAGAAAAATAGCAATTGGAGGAAAAGTTAGTATATTCCCTTTTCAATTCGATTTATTTAATAATAGTTTCGCACGTACTGTGTGTAGAACAAATAACAGGTAAGGTTTACAATTAAGTCGCCTGAATTAGGGGGTGGGGGTGGAGGAGGAGGAGTTTTAGAGTCGTCCCCTACTTCCCCCTCCTGCCGGATGTGCTTAGTTTTTTTTTATAAATTTTTAAAAACTTCATTTTTAAGGTTATGTTTCGTAATTTTTTTGACAATTTTCTCCTCCTCCTACTTTTAAATGGTTTATAAAAAAATAACCACGATGGGTCTCCCCTCACGAAGAGTCTCCACTTCTAGCCTAATCTGTCTGCGTCGGGGTGCCCCACGTCAAAAGCTCGCTTCGCTCGCAATTGCACTCAATATTACACCAAAATATTAACTTTTATAATTACTTTAATTTAAAAACATAATTTATGGCTGCCAACATTTGTAAGAAAGGATCTTAGCGATATTTAGCAGTGTTCCGCCGCCACAAATATTCCACTATCGTATTGCATCACTAAAATTCTGAAACTGAGAAGCAACTGAATGACGTAAAGTATGTCTGTCACTGTCAACAAAATGGCTGGCCTAGCGATTCATTTTACACATTTTCAAATTGATTCAAATCGAAATCAGATGAATCGATTCACAAAAAAAAACCGAAGTCTTAATGATCGATTTCTCAAAAATCGATGTTTTTTATTTGCGTTAAGAGTTTATTATTTACAACATCAAAAGATACCACAAAGTACAGATAATTTAACTGGTAGTAATCACGAGCAATATCTTGAGATTCATTAATATAAAATAATCGAGATAATCTAAATTATAAAAAATCTTCATGTGCAAATAATACTGACGTGTGGGTCTAAACAGGCCGTCTGTATTCCGTAGCAGTGAAAGGTAGTTTGAAAGATAAATATGTATTTTATTGATTTTGTTTACACGTAGCCTTGTGTTAAAATTTATTTGATTACCTTTAAAGTGGAAATTTTTTATATGAATATAATGATTATCGTTTATTATGGTTTCCCCACAGCATATTCTAGGTTAAAAAAACGGAGCCGGAACTAAGACTAATGTAATAACTCCTAGAGTATGTTTTGTATTTGGTAGTATTGCAATTGTTCGCCGGTCTGATATTGCATATCTACTTAATAATTCGGTTACTCTTAATCTTAGGTATATGCCCATAATACTGTTCCTTGTTTATTTCTAAAATATTTGAGAAAGCAAATATATTGTAATAATCTCTCTTTGAGAAGCATTAAGCATCTTTACGTAATTACATACATAATACATAACATATTACATAATACATAATAAATACATATATATCACGAGAGGGCGCTAGTTGCCAGCCACAAAATATAGTGCAAAGTAAAAACCCTAATAGTTGTGTGCAAGTGCTATATCGTCTTCTCATTCACGTAAAGTGCAGGAAATATATAAATATAATATATTAAATGCAGTTTGTTGACACTTTAAATAATATTAATTGAGGTGTTAATAAACAAGTTAATAACATTTAAACCTAAGTGCAATAAGAAATTACTATATACATAAAGTGTATTTTCAAAAACGTTTCATCGTGTGAAATTTGACAATTGTAAAAACTTTTACTTTCGATTTGAATAAATGTCGTTGATCTCATCTACAAGATTATAAATAACGCCATCTGTGTTTTTATGCTTATATTGATGACAAATTATTGTTCTCTAACATCGGAAACTGATAATTGCAATCCTTGATACTTACATCGATCGAGTTTCCGTGCCACCAAAAGGTGGCGCTTTTTGTGCTTGGAGTGTACAATAATAACATTACAAACTATAGCTCGATGAATTTTAAAGAGTGCGGTGTCTTTCATCACAAAAGTTTCATAGGATACCTTGAGCATCATATGGTGCTACTTTAAGGACATTAGAATTTTATTATTGAATGAAGACCACTGCTGTGTTATAAAAAATGGGATCCTTTACGCACGGTTAAAGTAAAACTTTGATAATATTGATAAATATAATTAATTATATCTATTTATTAATATTTTGTATAATTTTGTTTTTGATTTTTTTAACAAATTTTTACTCAAATATTAAATATTTATTAGTGAAGCAACAATAACATTTATTAAGATTACTGTTATATTTTTTTAGTTTCACTGATAAATATTTGGCGATTGTAGCAGTACCAGATGTTTTGAAGCTTTACTGAATTATTAGTATTAGGCTGCATAAAACTAGAATATAAATAAATTGAAGTATAACGTTTGAATATTGTAAGGTGAAAATGGCTACATAAATTATGTGTAACTATATATTATATTTTATTTTTCTGCACAGATTTTTATATCTATGGCAAAGTATTGCAGTGAGATGCTAACTTGGTACAGGCTCCGCTTTATTTTGTTTAAGAGCGCATATTCAAATATGTCTAATGTCGCCTCTACACGTTGGCCAACACAGTGGCGAATGGAGTGGCGAACATAATGGCCGAGAGTTGGTGACGGCGTCTACACGTTGGAAGGTCGTTCAGTTTACTTCGGTTCGGGCTTTTTTTTTGCGCCCGAAGCAATTAAAGGGCTACCCTATACGTAGGGAGGCGGAAAATGCATTACTCATACCACGATAGCCGGTCTATCGTGGTTATGAGGGGCTCACTGTCCTACCGGGGACCCTAAGTGATACCCTCTAAAAACCGCCTTTGGGGACAGGCAACCAGCTGATTAAGCTCTATTGTGCCTTATCATGAGCGACCCTCTTTTGGGAAAAGAGGGCGCAGGCGGCTAAGTGCCGCTGAGGGGAGTGCCTACGAAGGCAAATTAATGTTAGTTATTACAATAATTTTATTTAATTAGAGTTGGCCTGAGCCGCCAGGAGACAGTTCAGGTCGTTTGAAAGTTTATTAGGCGGGTCCGAGAGAGAGTTTCTCGGCCTGCGGACACGATAGCGAGAGGGGGGTGGGGCTGCATAAGAAGCTGCCTCACGAATTAAATGATTTGGGTGCGACTCTGAGGCTTTGAAGAAGTTCTCAGAGAGCTTTTTAAAAAATTGTTGAATTGTTGGGAGCTCTAAGTCCCGATGAAGGTCGGCATTACGGACGTACCAAGGTGCGTTCGCAGCTCGACGACAGAAGAGGTTCTGAACTATTTGGAGTTCATTTAAAATATTAGGGTTTGCGTGGGCAAAGACGGGGCCCGCGTAGGACATGACTGGTCGTATACAGACCTTGTAAAGGGTACGCTTGTTTTGAAGGGACATTTTACTGTGTCGGCCCAACATACTGTTGAGCCTACTCAGATAAAATCGTGCGTGACGAGTTACTCTTTTGACGTGGGGCTTGAAAGTAAGCCCTGTGTCTAGAGTGACACCTAAATATTTGGCGGACGTATGCCAGGGGACAGGGGTCCCTAGCATACGTATTGGTGGAGTGTTTTTGAGACGGCGTCGTTTATAATCGAAGTGAACGGCGGAGCTCTTCTCCGGGTTCACATCGATGCGCCATTTTTTGAACCAAGCTCCTAGGTCATCAACTGACTTTTGGATCTTGTTCCGTATGAAGGGTAGTGAGACACCTTTGCAGTAGATGGCAGTGTCGTCTGCGAAGAGGGAGAGTTGAACACCTTTCGACGGGATGGGAATGTCGTTGGTGAACAGGATGTACAGCAGAGGAGCAAGTACTGAGCCCTGTGGGACACCAGCCTTGATAGTTCGCTGTGTAGAAAGCGTGCCTTCGTGTCTAAAACGAAAGGTACGATGTTTTAAATAGGAGGTCACGAGACGAACTAGACGATCGGGGAGACCTATTTTATAGAGCTTGTAGATGAGGCCTGTGTGCCAGACTCTATCGAAAGCTTTAATCTATCGAAAGCTTTATCTATCGAAAGCTTTACGGTTCGGGCCAATGTGCGGACGAATTTATAAGCACCGTGGCGCAGTGGCTCAGCTATGAGTGGCTGCGTCGTACGCCGCGGGTTTGATCCCGCACGGAACAAGTATTTGTATGTCCTACAAATAATTGTTTCGGGTCTGGATGTGTGTCCTTGTGCAATTTATGTTTGTAAACTGCCTGCGCGATACGGGAGAAAATCCTAGTGTGGGGTTAAGGTTTTTATAAAAGAATTATAAAATAATAGTGGTTATTAATGGGGCTGTAAATAGATATACGATATTATACAATTAGCTTTATTTATTCTTTACATGCTTCATAAACTGGAATAAATACCATTAATAAGAACTTAACTTATTTTAAAGTTAAAGGAGTTATAATCGATTAGTCTATGTTTTAAAATTGGGTTTTGATTTTAAAGTTTAGCAAAATATGTACTTGCATTTCTATCAGACATTTGATGTAGGTATATAAAAAACACCTTATAATTTATTTGGTAATTTAATTATTTTTTGAGAAAGACAAAAACAATAGCAATAAATATAATTAACACTGACTTAATAATAGGTACTAATTATAACTTAGAACATAAATGAAAAACTCATGACGAGCAAAGTGGCTCAGGACCATGCTTTGCGGCAGTCTGTGGAGGAGGATGTTCAGTAGTGGACATGTGAACAGCTGTAATGATGATGATGATTCGAAATCTTGCACGATTAAATTATACGCAGTCGACGTTTTTTTTATAGGTGACAAAC
The DNA here is from genome assembly GCA_907164705.1 of Parnassius apollo. Taxonomy (NCBI): domain Eukaryota; kingdom Metazoa; phylum Arthropoda; class Insecta; order Lepidoptera; family Papilionidae; genus Parnassius; species Parnassius apollo. Next base: position 182,704 of record CAJQZP010000685.1, on the reverse strand, counting down.
GAGCACACAGTTCACCTGATGGTAAATGGTTGCTGTGGGCCATAGACATCTACGTCTATCATCGATTACGAATCAAAATGCAGATGCGTTGTCACCCGTGAGGACTAAGATAAAAAAACTTTCATTTTTTTTTTCGATAAATAGCTTATTGATTAAAACAAATGTTCAATAATAATTACATCGCGCTAATTAAAGTAGTAGGAATGTTTAAAGTTGAAATTGGCACTAAAAGGCTGGAAATTGGGGCATCCACCCTACAAATCTTGAATATAAAATTTTAATCAGATGCGTGTAATCACTCTGGGAGCTTGTAGCAAACTAAACGCGCGGCCAACGTGTGGACGCGGCGACCAAACTCTGCCAACAATCCTTTGATCCTTTGTAAAAAACCGACACCACACGGATCTCGCGCCAACTTGCGGGCCATCGTTCCAATACATACCAATGAAGACCAAACACCCCGTCTACACGTTGGCCAACACAGTGGCGAATGTAGTGGCGAATATATTTGCCGAGAGTTGGTGACGGCATCCACACGTTGGAACGTCGTTCAGTTTACTTCGGTTCGGGCCAATGTGCGGACTAATTTATTTTATTTTACGGCGCCTCTACACGTTGGCCAACACAGTGGCGAATGTAGTGGCCAATAGCATTGGCCAACGTGTAGACGGGGTGTTTGGGCTTCATTGGTATGTATTGGAACGATGGCCTGCAAGTTGGCGCGAAATCCGTGTGGTGTCGGTTTTTTACAAAAGATCAAAGGACTGTTGGCAGAGTTTGGTCGCCGCGTCCACACGTTGGCCGCCCGTTTAGTTTGCTACAAGCTCCCTGAGTGATTACACGCATCTGATTTAAATTTTATATTTAAGCTTTGTAGGGTGGATGCCCCAATTACCAGCCTTTTAGTGCCAATTTCAACTTTAAACATTGCTACTACCTTAATTAGCGCGATTTAATTATTATTGAACATTTGTTTTAATCAGTAAGCTATTTATCAAAAAAAAAACTAACGTTTTGTTTACAATCAGATTATTACGAGAACAATTTTGAAATGAAAAAAAAATGAAGCACGTCGTTTATACGTGGTAGAACCATGTAATTATATTAGAAGTATAGTTGCAGCACGAAGGTCGGCTCGACCGGGAGGAAGACCACGCTCTCACAGAATATCAGCGTAAAATAGTAGCTTAATGATGCTGTGTTTCGTATAGTGAGTGTAGAGAACCAGAGACCCTTTTTAAAGGAAACGAGGCATTTCATCTTAGTCCTCACGGGTGACAACGCATCTGCCTTTTGATTCGTAATCGAGGATAGATGTAGATATGTCTGTGGGCTACAGTAACCACTTACCATCAGGTGAACTGTGTGCTCGTTTGTCACCCTATCCTATAAAAAAGGTCGATTTCTTATAATTTAATCATGCAAGATTTCGAATCATCATCATCATCATTACAGCTGTTCACAAGTCCACTACTGAACATCCTCCTCCACAAACTGCCGCAAAGCGTGGTTCTGAGCCACTTTGCTCGTCATGAGTTTTTCATTTATGTTCTAAGTTATAATTAGTACCTATTATTAAGTCAGTGTTAATTATATTTGTTGCTATTGTTTTTGTCTTTCTCAAAAAATAATTAAATTACCAAATAAATTATAAGGTGTTTTTTATATACATCAAATGTCTGATAGAAATGCAAGTACATATTTTGCTAAACTTTAAAATCAAAACCCAATTTTAAAACATAGACTAATCGATTATAACTCCTTTAACTTTAAAATAAGTCAAGTTATTATCAATGGTATTTATTCCAGTTTATGATGCATGTAAAGAATAAATAAAGCTAATCGTATATCGTATATCTATTTACAGCCCCATTAATATCCACTATTATTTTATAATTCTTTTATAAAAACGTTAACCCCACACTAGGATTTTCTCCCGTATCGCGCAGGCAGTTTACAAACATAAATTGCACAAGGTCACACATCCAGACCCGAAACAATTATTTGTAGGACATACAAATACTTGTTCCGTGCGGGATCAAACCCGCGGCGCCCGGCGCTGCCACTCATTGCTGAGCCACTGCGCCACGGTGCTTATAAATTCGTCCGCACATTGGCCCGAACCGAAGTAAACTGAACGACCTTCCAACGTGTGGACGCCGTCACCAACTCTCGGCCAATATATTCGCCACTCCATTCGCCATTGTGTTGGCCAACGTGTAGAGGCGACATTAGACGACGGCTCCGTGGCGCAGTGGCTTAGCAATGAGTAGCTGCGCCGGGGGCCGCGGGTTTGAATCCCGCACGGAACAAGTATTTGTATATCCTACAAATAATTGTTTCGGGTCTGGATGTGTGTCCTTGTGTAATTTATGTTTGTAAGCTGCCTCCGCGATACAGGAGAAAATCCAAGTGTATGGGGTAACGTTTTTATAAAATAATTATAAAAGCATAGTGGATATTAATGAGGCTGTAAATAGATATCCGATATACGATTAGCTTTATTTATTCTTTACATGCATCGTAAACTGGAATAAATACCATTAATAAGAACTTAACTTATTTTAAAGTTAAAGGAGTTATAATCGATTAGTCTATGTTTTAAATTTGGCTATTGATTTTAAAGTTTAGCAAAACATGTACTTGCTTTTCTAACAGGCATTTGATGTATTTAAAAAACACCTTATAATTTATTTGGTAATTTAATTATTTTTTGAGAAAGACAAAAATAATAGCAATAAATATAATTAACACTGACTTAATAATAGGTACTAATTTTAACTTAGAACATAAATGAAAAACTCATGACGAGCAAAGTGGCTCAGGACCATGCTTTGCGGCAGTCTGTGGAGGAGGATGTTCAGTAGTGGACTTGTGAACAGCTGTAATGATGATGATGATGATTCGAAATCTTGCATGATTAAATTATAAGAAATCGACCTTTTTTATAGGATAGGGTGACAAACGAGCACACAGTTCACCTGATGGTAAGTGGTTACTGTGGCCCACAGACATATCTACATCTATCCTCGATTACGAATCAAAAGGCAGATGCGTTGTCACCCGTGAGGACTAAGATGAAATGCCTCGTTTCCTTTAAAAAGGGTCTCTGGTTCTCTACACTCACTATACGAAACACAGCATCATTAAGCTACTATTTTACGCTGATATTCTGTGAGAGCGTGGTCCTTCCCCGGTCGAGCCGACCTTCGTGCTGCAACTATACTTCTAATTGAATTGCATGGTTCTACCACGTATAAACGACGTGCTTCATTTTTTTTTCATTTTAAAATTGTTCTCGTAATAATCTGATTGTAAAAAAACTTTCATTTTTTTTCGATAAATAGCTTATTGATTAAAACAAATGTTTAGTAATAATTAAATCGCGCTAATTAAAGTAGTAGGAATGTTTAAAGTTGAAATTGGCACTAAAAGTCTGGTAATTGGGGCATCCACCCTACAAAGCTTGAATATAAAATTTAAATCAGACGCGTGTAATCACTCTGGGAGCTTGTAGCAAACTAAACGCGCGGCCAACGTGTGGACGCGGCGACCAAACTCTGTCAACAATCCTTTGATCTTTTGTAAAAAACCGACACCACACGGATCTCGCGCCAACTTGCGGGCCATCGTTCCAATACATACCAATGAAGCCCAAACACCCCGTCTACACGTTGGCAAATGCTATTGGCCACTACATTCGCCACTGTGTTGGCCAACGTGTAGAGGCGCCGTAAGTCGAAATCTACGCGATCGCTTTGGAACGGCGTAATATTGACGCACACTACAATTTTATCTATGTGTGCGTGTCAGAGCGAGTTCGACGCTAGTTGCTTTTAAGCTGGCTTTCCACTATGGGATATAATACATATTATATCCCGAAATACAAATTATACCCACGATTGCCCTTCACACTGTGAGGTATATCTTTTAACCAGTGTGAGTTCGTTATTGGATGATCTGAGGACGTAGTGGAGGCGCGGAAGGGTGTGCGGGGTACAGGAGGTGAAATATAATATGAAAATATCGCTGGGTCGATCGAAAAAATATTTATAGTTTGGGATGTAATATATATTATATCTCAGTGGAAACGGTTCCATTTAAAAGTACGGTAAGCGGTATTAATTTATATATCGAGATGTAATGGAAATTATATTATATCCCATGGTGGAAAGTCGACTTTAGTTGCACGAATCATTTTTATATTATTAGAACTAAAAGAATAAAAAATAATTTCCACATAATATAGTATATATAAAATAGAAATTGGAGGCTAATATGTTGAAATTGTTTTATTCCTTTAGTACATTGAAGTCGGCTTTACATTTTCACCCTATTGAGTGTATTATAAAATATGTTCTAATTAAAAATATGTACTATATAAAATATATATCATTTGATAAACTATTATTCTGTTTCATAATGCAAACATAATTCATCAAACTAACAATTTCATTAGTGTCGGCGGGGATCGAACCCGGATTGCTCGCGTTTATGGCGAACACTTCGCCCTTGAGCTACTCAACTCAAGCACAGCTCATATCTTTTTTATGTCTTTGTTTAATCATAACGTTATCTCCACACTAGGAATTTTTCCTAAGTACATCGTGGAGGCAGTTTAAATACATTAATTTCACAAGGACAAACATACAGACCCGGAACAATTATTTGTAGGTTACAGAAATTTTTGGATTCGAACCCGCGGCGCTTTGTACTACAACTCATTACCAAGTTACTCCGCCACGGAGCCAAAGGTGAAAGCCAACGATTTTGTATTTTTACTAGAGCCGAATTGCTTATGTTTATTACCCATTTCTAAAAAAATATGTATGAAATGTAAATTTGCTACCATTAAATCATTTATTATTTAAATATTACCATTACCATAAACATATTTCAAAATTACTTACTACCAAAAATATCGCTTAAAAAGTCTCAATCGTTTAAAATGCTTGATGGTGCTATAGGTAGCTAGTTATAGTATAGTGTAGTATATCCCTATCGGTGTATCAACGCAATCGCGCGGTGTCGGTGAGAAAAAGTGATACGTCCTGTCGTTGGGATTACCCGGAGCGTACTGAATCGGACGGCGTCTGCGCGTGATGATTTATAGTATTTTTAAAATAATTATATAAAAAAAAAATACGTGTGGCAGTCGGTGACTGCCGCGGTAAAGCTATTGCATAGCATTTTTTATCAACTTATGCAATTACAATTATTTATTTATTTTATTTATGCAGTTAAGTCTTTGATATTAAATCAAGTTACACTTTTTGAGCGTGGTGACAGATAAGAAAACAATTTTTTTTCTCTTATTGAATAAATGAGAAGTTAATATTGTTTAAAATATTTTTAATATCATACAATACATGTAGATTATTCAGAAATTTTTATCATTGAGTTACCAGCTAGTATACACGCATACGTCTAGTCGCACGCACACAAACACCGTGCCGAAGTCTGCCGAGTGCCGAAGTCTGACGAGTGCCGAAGTCTGCCGAGTGCCGAAGTCTGCCGAACTGAAACGACGTTAGACGATGCACGGCTTTCAACGCCACACCTCCGTGCCCGTCGGAATGGGGAGCGTGAGGTTTTTTCGTTACGGAATTTCTGAATTCGGTCCCCGCGCTCAAGGCCCGCGATAGAAGCTATGCAATAGCTTAAAATTGACAATATAAAACCAGCTAAAACTTTTTTTGGATGTTGAACATTACATGTATTTTGATAAAATAATTAAAATATATATGTTTATAACTAAATACACGCAAAAAACTTACATTGAAGTAGACAGTTTTGGTGATTTTATAATATTGTTTTATAATATTAAATCGAAATATATTCGTAATTTATATTTTGCTATACACTAAAAGACTATATATTTCATTATACTAACGCTTAAAATAAAGTATTTTAGCTTATAATAATGGTTGTATTCGACCTGAAAGATAACTCTGACGCATATTTTCGTAAAACGCTGTGAAGGGATTGTCTTCGCTCTAAAAAACCGTCACTAAAAACTATGATTTTGCATTGCTATGTACTAAATAAAGACTTCATCTTTCTAAAGACCTAATTTTCGGCAAATAATCTCCTCACATCGTTACGATATCGCTCTTGGAAAAACCCTAAAACATGTAGTTTTCGACGCGAAACGCATATGCCCTCTTAATATACCGGTGCCGTAACTCTACAACATCGTCGTATTGTCAGCCACAAGCGAGTCATAGAATTACAAAGTTGCTGCTTACTGCTCTTCATTATTGAAACTTGTTTATTTTTCCACAACATACATCATACAGTGAACTAGAGTTTATAAATTTAAAATACTTCGTGTAGCTTACAGACAGATCTTACAGTAGTCACTCGCTAAGCGTGGGTTTTGTGTAACAATGATCATCATTGTCGTGGTCATCTACAGCCTATCAAAAGACCATTGCTGAACAGGCGTCCCACTTAAATTGCCTCCCCCTTAATAGTTGCTACGCTTGGCAGGCGTGTTGGAAACCGCAGTATTTTATTTCCTTGATGTTATTGGGAAGTCGTAGCTGCTACTCTTCTGGTTTGTTTCCCTTTGTCACCTTAAAGGACAATTCCGGGATGATTCCGGGAGATGTTGTCGTTTCCAGTTACAAGTAACTTTGGTTCTCTACACTCACCGTATAAAATACGACAGCATTAAGCTGATATTTTACGCTGGTATTTTGAGAGAGCGTTGTGCTTCCCCGACCGAGCGGGCCCATTCGTGCTACAACTGTAATAAAACTGCAGCATGATTTTACTGCGTAATAAAATCTTACTAAGCACAACAGAATTATAGCGCTATTTCACGCTAGTTAAGTCGATCCATTCTTGTTGCAACCACAATATCATTTTCTTTCGCTAAGTGGCTAAATTTTTTTATAACCTTTATGTGGTAGAACCACGCTGAAGCCATATTTATACACTACATAGTTGTAGCGTTATATGGGCTGTTTGACTGGGTAAGAAACACGCTCTCACAAAATAACAACGTAAAATAGCTGCTTAATGCTGCTGTGTTTCGTATGATTAGTGTAGAGAACCGGAGGCACTTTTTACACGATGGGATTACCAACGCTGCATTCCGACAACTGCCCAATAGAGTCCTTGTGAAGATAGATCGACTCTACAATGGCATATTGCGGATATCCCACTTCCCGGAAGACTGGAAGAAAGGCAAAATCATCGTCTTACCGAAACCCGGGAAGGACAGGCGTAAAGCTGCCAATTACAGGCCAATCACGATACTACCGCACATAGCTAAACTGTTCGAAAGACTGTTGTTAAGACGCCTCCGCCCGTGCATCTAACTTCGGGCGGAGCAGCACGGATTCTAGAGGGATCACTAACAGCAACACAGCTGACCAGAGTGCTGCATCTGCTTGCGGTCGAGCACAACCGCGGCAGTCTTTCTCGATATCGAGAAGGCTTTCGACAGAGTGTGGCACTCTGGATTATTCTACAAGTTAGAAGACCAGACCAGTGACCCTCCTGCTATGTTGCGGCAAGTGGCGTCATACCTTGCAGACAGGAGGTTCTACGTCTGTGTAGAGGACGCCGAGTCCGCAATAAGACCCATAACAGCTGGTGTGCCACAGGGCAGCTGTCTGTCTCCAGTCCTGTACGCGGCTTACACCAATGACATCCCCATCTTGGGAGGTCATCTGCGCGAACGGGAGGACAACGTAGAGCTGGCGCTATTTGCGGATGATAGCGCCTATTTCACCTCGTCCAGAAGAGTAACAGTGTCCATATCGCCACTGCCAGGATGCAACGTCTGCTGGACCTGCTGCCACCATGGCTGGATGAGTGGAGGATGGCTGTCAATGTTGGCAAGACGACCGCTCTGTTCACTCGCCGCTGCAGGAGATTTCTACCACCACTAACCCTCAGAGGCCAGGAGATCGCATACGAGAAAGCCGTGACCTACCTTGGGTGCCGGATTGACTGACGGCGATGCTCCGTCCAGTTCTGGCATCCAAGTTACCGACTAAGTCGAAGATCACCACGTACAAAATGTACATAAGATCCCTGCTAACATACGCAGCTCCGGCCTGGTATGCGCTCCTGAGCGATCGACAGAAGCGGCGACTACAGGCCCAGCAGAATTTGTCATTACGAACCATAGTCGGTGCGGGTCGCTACGTCCGGAATGACGTAATAGCGGCCAACCTAAAGATAGAGAGCCTTGACGAATTTGTGGTCCCGCTGGCGCGCGGTATGTTCGACCGCGCCGACAACGGGCCACATGAACACCTAACGGCTTTGCGCCGTTACACACACAGCCCCCGGACGGGCGACCCTATCCAAGAGAACTCCTCCCTATATAGATTAGGGAGTCGATTAAATCCCTCAATGCCGCAGATAGGCCAACTCTGACAGGATATTTGTACTTAAATACAAAAACTATATAACCTCTTTTTTACTACGGATTACCCAACTACGCCAAAAGTCGCTTTTAATAGCAAATCGCCTTTAACATCGAAGGCGCTCAGGACCGGCACACTGTAGTGTGCCGTGAAGAATGCCCGGGTAAAGGGGTATTCCCCGAGGCCCGAATCCTGCTGGGCAGAAAGCCCACGCAGAGGACAACAATAGATAAGGCCAGCAGTGATGGACCACGTCTCAGATTCATAGGTCATCACTGGCATGCACTGGTTGTACAATATTGTTTTCTGGTTTTCAGGTATACATGAAGAGGGAAAGTAGACTAAGATACTGAGAATTGAAGACCAAGATAAAATACCTCGTCCCCAGTGCCAAGGGTTCCCGGTTGTCCACACTCACCATACAAAATTCAGCGGGATTAAGTTTTTATTTTACGCTAGTATTTTTCGAAAGCGTGGTCCTTCCCCGGTCAAGGCGATTCATTCGTGCAACAATTATAACAATATATAACAAAGCCGTATTATGCTATTATTTTACGCTGTTATTCTGTAAAAGCGTGGTCCTTCTCCGATAAAGCCGATCCATTCTAGCAAAAACTATGTTGCGTGCACTAACTAAGCTGCAGCGTGAATATACTACGTAATTAAATCATCATTCGAAACACAGTAGCATGATACCGTTATATCACGCTGGTCGAGACGATCCATTCTTGCTGCAGCCATAATTCGAGCAAACACTGTAAATTCGATCTTTTGGGAAATAACGTAGCAAGTGAGCATTAGAAATAAACCATCAAAAATAACATTAGACGAGACCCAGTTATGGAAGATCTGTGTTGGTCAGTATGAGTGGTACATGTCAGTCAGCGCAACACAATCTAAGCGCCCTTTAAGCACGAAGACGCCAATGCCCAGTAGTTGAATTTTATAAAGATAAAGAAGCTATTTCAATAAATTATGGATAAGGTTTTACCTTTCTACGTACTCATTGTTTGATTGTTTCTGTGTTTTCAGTTTGTATACGTATTAATAAAATTGAAGTGTTTCTCTGTAACATCGAAATAAATTCCTTATATTTAGCTGAGGGGGTAATTTGCATGCCATAGGACATGTTGTTTTCAAGTTTCAGTGTTTAAAAATGTTTGTCTGTCTTTCTGCTATGTGTCTGTCTGCCTATCTGTTTGTTTATCTTTCTGCTATGTGTCTGTCTGCATATCTGTTTGTCTGTCTTTCTGCTATGTGTCTGTCTGCCTATCTGTTTGTCTGTCTTTCTGCTATGTGTCTGTCTGCCTATCTGTTTGTCTGTCTTTCTGCTATGTGTCTGTCTGCATATCTGTTTGTCTGTCTTTCTGCTATGTGTCTGTCTGCCTATCTGTTTGTCAGTCCTTCTGCTATGTGTCTGTCTGCCTATCTGTTTGTCTGTCTTTCTGCTATGTGTCTGTCTGCCTATCTGTTTGTCTGTCTTTCTGCTATGTGTCTGTCTGCCTATCTGTTTGTCTGTCTTTCTGCTATGTGTCTGTCCGCTTATCTGTTTGTCAGTCTTTCTGCTATGTGTCTGTCTGCCTATCTGTTTGTCTGTCTTTCTGCTATGTGTCTGTCTGCCTATCTGTTTGTCAGTCTTTCTGCTATGTGTCTGTCTGCCTATCTGTTTGTCAGTCTTTCTGCTATGTGTCTGTCTGCCTATCTGTTTGTCTGTCTTTCTGCTATGTGTCTGTCTGCCTATCTGTTTGTCTGTCTTTCTGCTATGTGTCTGTCTGCCTATCTGTTTGTCTGTCTTTCTGCTTTGTGTCTGTCTGCCTATCTGTTTGTCTGTCTTTCTGCTATGTGTCTGTCTGCCTATCTGTTTGTCTGTCTTTCTGCTATGTGTTTGTCTGCCTATCTGTTTGTCAGTCTTTCTGCTATGTGTCTGTCTGCCTATCAGTTTGTCTGTCTTTCAGCTATGTGTCTGTCTGCCTATCTGTTTGTGTGTCTTTCTGCTATGTGTCTGTCTGCCTATCTGTTTGTCAGTCTTTCTGCTATGTGTCTGTCTGCCTATCTGTTTGTGTGTCTTTCTACTATGTGTCTGTCTGCCTATCTGTTTGTGTGTCTTTCTGCTATGTGTCTGTCTGCCTATCTGTTTGTCTGTCTTTCTGCTATGTGTCTGTCTGCCTATCTGTTTGTCTGTCTTTCTGCTATGTGTCTGTCTGCCTATCTGTTTGTCTGTCTTTCTGCTATATATCTGTCTGCCTATCTGTTGTCTGTCTTTCTGATATGTGTCTGTCTGCCTACCTGTTTGTCTGTCTTTCTGCTATGTGTCTGTCTGCCTATCTGTTTGTCTGTCTTTCTGCTATGTGTCTGTCTGCCTATCTGTTTGTCTGTCTTTCTGCTATGTGTCTATCTGCATATCTGTTTGTCTGTCTTTCTGCTATGTGTCTGTCTGCCTATCTGTTTGTCTGTCTTTCTGCTATGTGTCTGTCTGCCTATCTGTTTGTCTGTCTTTCTGCTATGTGTCTGTCTGCCTATCTGTTTGTCTGTCTTTCTGCTATGTGTCTGTCTGCCTATCTGTTTGTTTGTCTTTCTGCTATGTGTCTGTCTGCCTTTCTGTTTGTCTGTCTTTCTGCTTTGTGTCTGTCTGCCTATCTGTTTGTTTGTCTTTCTGCTATGTGTCTGTCTGCCTATCTGTTTGTATGTCTTTCTGCTATGTATCTGTCTGTCTATCTGTTTGTCAGTCTTTCTGCTATGTGTCTGTCTGTCTATCTGTTTGTCTGTCTTTCTGCTATGTGTCTGTCCGCCTATCTGTTTGTTTGTCTTTCTGCTATGTGTCTGTCTGCCTTTCTGTTTGTCTGTCTTTCTGCTTTGTGTCTGTCTGCCTATCTTTTTGTTTGTCTTTCTGCTATGTGTCTGTCTGCCTATCTGTTTTTGTGTCTTTCTGCTATGTATCTGTCTGCCTATCTGTTTGTCAGTCTTTCTGCTATGTTTCTGTCTGCCTATCTGTTTGTCAGTCTTTCTGCTATTTGTCTGTCTGCCTATCTGTTTGTCAATCTTTCTGCTATGTGTCTGTCTGCCTATCTGTTTGTCTGTCTTTCTGCTATGTGTCCGTCTGCATATCTGTTTGTCTGTCTTTCTGCTTGTCTGTCTGCCTGTCTGTTTGTCTTTCTTTCCGTCTGTTCTAGCTAATCTTTGGAAAGGCTTAACCGATTGTGATGAAATTACACAAATAGATAGAGATCAATGCCTGTAGTAATCTAGGATATATTTCATCCGGAAAAATTGGAGATTTAAAAAATGGTCTAATCTTAAATCTACATAATATAACATTAACAGGCAAAGTTTGGGCTGGTCGCTAGTTAATAAATAAATCAAAATTGTTTCGATATGCTACTTAGAAATTTTTTAGGACAGTGTCAAACAACCACAAAGTTAACCTGATGGTAAGTTGTTGCTATGGCGCATAGACTTCTACATATATCCTCGATTACGAATCAAAATGCAGATGCGTTGTCAGCCGTGAGGACTAAGATGGAATGCCTCGTTTCCACTAAAAAGGGTCTCCAGTTCTCTTCACTCACGATACGAAACACAGCAGCATTAATCTATTTCAGGTGGAGCCGACCTACTCGTGCTACAACTATACCATTAATATATCTGAATCATGGCTTTACCACGTATTACAATTAAACTACATTCAAACGCTATAAACTTGAAAATCGTTCCAAGTAGGCTTTATTTTTAAGGCCTAATAATTTTCACAACCGTACCGTAGCCGTAAAAGACTTAGTGACGGAAAAACACCAAATCTCCTGCTTTATTTGGGTCTGAAGGAAACATTTCGCAGTGGCATATCGACTTTACTGTCAATGTGTCACCCCTGAACTTTCTACCCAAAGAAATAGTTAGAGTGACAGTATTAAACTGTAGTAGTATTTGTTACCGTGAGTTTGCAGTAGTGAAGCATTATCATAGAAACACGTTTAAAATTCAGTTTTTTGATAATATATCGTAATGCGTTTGCAATGTCATACAATCCGTTGAAGTGAAACATGTTTGAAATTTCATAGAAAAATACATGTTTTAAAACATGCTTAGACTTAAATCATTTAATACACATGTATTTAGTGACATAAAAACGGGATAAATGATTTTTTGTGTATACAATTACTATCTAAAGTAATGTAATACTAAACATTTAATGGCGCAGTGCCTTAGCAATGAGTTGCAGCGCAGAGGTCCGCGTTTTCGTATCCCACACGGATCAAGTATTTGTATTACCTACAAGTTATTGTTCCGGATATCTGAATGTTTGTCGTTGTACAAATTATCTTTAAAAGGTACGTCTATGATAGAGAAGAAAATTCTAGTGTGGGGTTACGTTGTAAAACAAAACAGGACAACAGAACTGTTTTCTACTACGGTGTTATCAAGAAATTGTTCGAATAATAAAGAAAAATAAAACAAAATTGAAACCGTCTGTACATGTGCTTAATATTTTATTTCATTATTTTATTTTATTAAATTAACTTTTTTTAGTATGCGTTGCAATACCATTTTTGGCAGAAAAAACATTTACAGGCTTGCGCAAAAAAGTACCGAATTTTTATCTTTTTCAGATAAATGAAAGGTAAGTAGGAATAGAAACGCATAGAAATCGAACAAAGAAATCAACAAAACGAACAAACTTATATTACATTTTTGTAAGACACATTTGCACACGCGTGCACAACTCACTAAGGGTTAGTTCACACCGAGGCGTGACGCGACGCGAAATTTTTATACTAAACTTATACAATGTAATCAAGTAAAGCCCCGTAGGGGCATTGCAAATAGAAAAGGCTAGTTTTTATTCTACATACTAAATATTAAGTACTTAATACCAACTAACATAAATATGTTACTACTATGAAATAGTTGTAACATATTATTTTCAATAATTTTATACATATATCTTGGACTATTTATTCGCATCTTTAGGAATTGTTTTAAAAAATATAATAAGTTTTATAAATTAAGAATGAAAGTCATCTTTTCTGCTTAGGAGTTGATTCGCTCTGATTCTAATCTCTTACCCTTTTTTGCACTTTATATCAGCTTCTTACGAAATAGTAGTACTCGCACTAATGTGTTCCAGTCTAAAGGGTATAGAGATCTGTTACAGTTGTAGGTTTCGATCTCGATTTTGAGATTTCGAATCTTGTTCATAAGAGGTAACGACTAGGGTTTGGGAATTCCCGACAATTTCAAAGTCCCGGGACACGAGATAACCAACAAACAAAGTTTTCGAGACTTAAGAAAAATTTTTTTTTAAATAGAGCTAAGCCTTTTTTGAAGAATATTAATTAAGTTATTTCCTTATGAAACATATTAAAAAGGCATTGTTTTTGTAAAAATCAACATTTATTAAACAGAAAATTAAATCTTAATAAGTTTAAAGTTAATTTAAGTCTTAATAATTGTTTTGTTTATTTCTTTTAATCACACACAAATTCAATCTCCACATTCGTAAAGTTGTTCTTATTTACTAAGTGCTCGGCGCTAATCAAAACCATTGGGAGGAAACCTACAACTGAGTGGAGCAACGGGCAGCATAGAGAACTCTCTTTTTCCCTAAAACCGCCACTTTTAAACAGATAAATCTTATAGTTATAAAACGAACTTAATTAAAAATCGTACCAATTTTAATAATGTCAAACAACAACAACTACAAATTTATTGTGTTGTGTACTCAGTAGATATGTAGAATACTGAGTAATTACTCATTAAACCAACAGATGGTGCCAGACTCCTTCAATTATTTGAAAATAAAAATGATTACATAACAATTTCGACAATCTTGTCTCGTCTCAAGTCTCGACCTAAAAGTCCCGAGACTCGGGACAACTAAAATTACGAAAAGTCCCGGGACTTCGAGACACGAGACGTCCCGGGACCCAAACCCTAGTAACGACGCATCTGTAGCTTTTATGATTGAAGTTCGCTACAGGTGCTCATGATCAGCAGTAGCCACTTACCATCACTGGACATCCTGGACTGTAAGTTTTGTCACTAGTTTCAAAAAATAAATAATTAAACAAATTTTTGGCTAAAATCTTTTTGTAAGTATAATGAAAACACACGCTTTCAAGATTCTCAAGATCTTTTTGTTTTCATATTTACGAGACGATTATGGAAGATTTGTTAATGTTGAGAATCTAACGTATTTTTTTTTTTGCATTGCTACATAGAATTAGCTGTGCCTATAGATGTTACCTTTTACCATTAGTGCTGCCTTTTGTAACTTAAAAACAGGAAGGAACTATTTAAAAACAGGAATGCAATAAATATACAAATCTATACATGTATATAAATAAAATTGAAGAGTCGGAAGGGGGATTTGCATGCTATCAACACATGAATAACATTTAAAAAAGTCTGTCTGATCGTGCTTACCATCAGAATGGCTGCACCATGTGTAATAAAATGTCACGAACAGATAGACAGCAGTGCCACGAGTGATCTGAGCTATATGTTAATCGATAAACTTTTTATGTGAGAAATACGAAAATACGATAAAATAAATGCCTTTTTATTCTTTTAAATCTAAATAACGCCAGTTTAGACACCCAGATGAAGTCAGAGCTATAAAGAAGAATGTTAGTTATTAAAGTTAGATTTTTTTATAGGATGGGATGACAAACGAGCACACAGTCCACCTAATGGTAAGTGGTTGCTGTGACACTGTGGAATGCCTCGTTTCCAGTAAAAAGGGTCTGCGGTTCTCTACTCTCACCATACGAAACACAGTTGCATTAAGCTACTATTTGATGCTGGTATTCTGTGAGAGCGTGGTCCTTCCCCAGTCAAGTCGAGCCATTCGTGCTACAACTGTACTACTAATATAACTATATAACTGCAGTATGGCTCTACCACGTAAAAAATATATATAATATATAGGAGATTGTACCTGAAGAGGTGATGTGTGAACATAATCCATAGTAGCAAGATTCACACACGAAATAAAATAACATCAATTTTAAATCACCTGTTATAATCTGTACCTATATAAATATTAAATCAAATGAATCTATTACATTATCTAATAACGCATTATATTCAAGAGTACGTAAGCCAGGCTGTTTCGTCTACACCGATAATTTAATCACGGGGATTAAATTACGAAGCAGTTAATTTGAGGACGTATTAGGAAAATACGAATAAATGTTAAGAATTCTCAACTCACGACATGTTTTGTGGTACTCCCAGAAAGAATTTATTTCTATTTTGTGATAAAACCTTTTTAATAACATTTGTTAAAAAAATGTTAACATGTCACAAACAGTATATAAAATGGTACCATGGTTAAGCGCTAGCCTGAAATTTCAGAGTACGCAAGCAACCACGCGGGTACCAATAGGATTTGTTAATTGTAATGTTAATTGGTGATTTGCCACGTGCTCGATGGTGAAGGAAAAAACGTAAGGAAATCTGAATGCCTGAGAAATTTAAAAAATATTTCGTAGATATGTGAGGTCCGCTAAAATACGAGTAACTGGCTCAGCGTTATGGACTTTTCTAGCCCTTAAACCCTCTCAGAAGGGAAGAGAGGCCTGTGCCCAGCAGTGGGTCGCATATAGGTAGCTTATGACGATGTTTGTGCTAAGCATGGTGTAATGTCCCGAATTCAGAATGAGAAATTTATTTTGTTTCTCGTTCTTTAAAGTCAGTTTTACCGATTAATGAAATATATATTGTTATCCTTTTGAGGGCACAAAGAAAAATCACGTTTTCAATTTCGTCTAAATAGTTCTATAAAAATTTCATCCCCATAATATTTTTCCACCCATATGAGCGGAATATTTTTCCAAATTTATATGGGAAGTATAACCTATTCAATATAAAAGAATTATCAAAATAAGGTCACAATTGACGAAGATGTCGCTTAACATACTTTCAAAAATCATTTATTTAAATTGAAATGACAAACGAACTTACAATCTGCCTGATAGTGGCTATTGCTGTCCCTGGACTGCACGGAAAATTAAACAAAGAACACTACAGATACGTACTTCTGAGAGCAAATAGAGAATACCTCACAGCTTGTATTCATACTGGCTCGTTTAAACCTTCATACCGACATACATCACTGAAATCACACCGACATATTTACATCACAGTAATATTTACCCGCACGAACTTCTAGACGAAACAGAAATACTATCACCTAGATTATTTAGTGATTATTGCAAACCTCTGATTATATATTTCATACGTGGTAGAGCCATGCTGCAGTTATATTAGTAGTATAGTTTTAGCACGAATGGGTCGGCTCGACCGGGGAAGGACTGTGTTTCGTATGGTAACTGTAGCGAACCGGAGACCCTTTTTACTGGAAACTAGGCATCCATTTTAGTCCTCTTGGGTGACAGCGCATCTGCATTTGGATTCATAATCGAGTATATATGAAGATGTCTATGGGCCACAGAAACCACTTACCATCACGTGGACTGTGTGCTCGTTTGTCACCCTATTCTATAAAAATTAAATAATTTTACGTGGTAGAGGCGATTCTCACAGAATAACACCGTAAATTAGCAGGTTATGCTGCTGTTACGTATGGTGAGTGTAGAGAACCGGAGACCCCAGAAACGCATTTTTCCTGGAAACGAGGCATCCATCTTAGTCTAAGGGGTGACAACGTTTCGGTATTTTGATTCTTAATCGAGGATGGATGTTGATGATACGTAGGACACTTAATAAGTTTTGAGATATACAAAAAGTATTCTACATACTATTAATATTTATTTTATATCTTTTCAAAATGTTCGCCATAATGCTCTATACAAAGTTCCATTCACCTCGCATTACCTTTTTTCTTTAACTCTTGGGAACAAAAGGAAATCACAAGGAGCTAAGTCAGAGCTGTAGGGTGGGTGACTTAGAGTTTCAATACCAGATTCCTCAATAAATGCTTTTGTTCTAAGGGAGTATGTGAAGTGGTGTCATCGTGATGCAGCATGATTCCCCGAAGCCTGGTCATTGGTCTTCTCCCCCTTAGAGCTTGAAAAGCTTTAGGTAATACAACTGTAGTATATCATTCAGAGTTGACTGACAATTTTGCAGCATTGACGTCGACAAATGTCCGGTCCGCGAAAAAAAAAACTAGCCACCATTTTTTTGCTGACGCGACGTTGCGAGGTCTTTGCAGTTTTGTCGGTAATGGTCCTTCTGAGTAGACCCATACCGATGATTGTCTTTTATTTTCCGGATCATATTAATAGATCCATGTCTCGTTTTTTTACGTTTTGTCAGATTTCTGAAACACGCCTAGATGCCCCGTTTTCAAAATGTAAACGCATTTCTTGGTACCAATCAAAGGGATCCATCGACAACAAAGCTTCCTCACTCCAAAATGTTGATGTAGGATGGTATGAATGCTCCCCGAACTAGAGCCTACAATTTTTTCGCTGTCCGTATATATGATTCGTGGGTCTTCTCGCACCAACATTTCAGTAGTCCATACATATTCTGTCGCTACTGCTGTTTGCCGGGCCGCGGTTCTCTGGTCATCTTTAAGGTTAATTTTATCCCTTTTGAATTCAGCAAACTACCTAAAAATTGTTGCGCGTGATGAAGCTGAGTCCTCTAATTCTGATTGTAATCGTTGTAAACTTAATTGTTCAGTTAAACCAAATTTAAAATCATAATAGATCAAAGCGCGCAAATGTTCACGGTTAAGATCCATAGTTTTAAATGAAAAGCGCGGAAAATGTTGCAGGAAAATAAATAGAACTTTGTTTTTCTTTTAATATCGAGCAATTGGCTTATGGAGTTCTATTTTTAAATAATTTTGCTTTTTAACACCATATAACACGGGTGCGTTCCATTATTAAATTTCGAGCATCTCAAAACTTATTGAGTGACCTACGTAATGGGCTACAGCATCCATATACCATCAGGTGGACTGAGTGCTCGTTGGTCATCCTTTTTCTACAAAAAACTATATAATTAAATATTTTCTAATGATATTAAAGATATACTGCATTTGCTATATAAGTAAGCTAAAATTACAAAAATAACAATTTAGTATGAAAAATATAGCAAAAATATTATCCTCTCAGGCAAATTAATCTCTCTCGTTAGGAAAATTCAGTAACGAGGTAAATAATTTTGGCATCTCAGATTTTTCAGATATTACTTGTGAATAATTTTGATGTTTCAGTAATCATCTGAATGTTTATAATAATCTTGGAAATTGTAAATTAATACAAGGCCCACCGAATTCGATTTATCGTTAATTTGGTTTTTAGTCAATCGGTAAGTTTTCGTTATTCGTGTATAAAATTAGGCTATTAATATTTTCTTCAAGAGCCTATGTGCAATTATGAATTATTTAGACTTTGTTTAATTTTAAATTTAAGTTTTTGCTTAGAATTGTAATTAACGAACTAAGAGTTCACCTGATGGTACAACCCACAATTGTTAACTTAATAATTCGTTTAGATGATGTAAGCGCTGATTAATAGCTACAAAAAGTGGAATTTGCCGAATATTATCTAGTATTTATTCATTTATTGGGTGACTAGTTGCTAAATAAAATAAGAATATTTATTTTAGAAGCTAAAATTTAAAGCTACAAGAAAAAGCTTTAATCTCACTTCTGACGTTAGAAATGAATCTGAACATTATTTAAAATAAAAATAAAAATCATTTCTTTAAGAAATTATTCAGTAGGTCAATTGTTAAAAATAATAAGTGTGGGAGCGGATTTTCAACCTTCTATCTTACTTACGCAATTAATCATTATCAGGATTAAGATAGCGTACTGCACTAAAAATTTAGTCTGGAGCATATACGGACGACAACGATTTAACAGTGGTAGAGCCACGCGGCAGCTTTGCTGTCGCACGTATGGGCCGGCTCAAGCCGGGGGTGGTACCACGACCTCACAGAAGACCGGCGTGAAGTGGAAGCTCTGCTTCCGCATTTCGTCTGGTGAGTGCAAGTGGCCGGAGGCCCAAATCCCCCCCCCATCAACATGGTAGCGGAATTAAATGACAGACTACCCCAGGAGGGTACCAGCACCCCTGGAGAATCCCTCGCTGAGCATCCACGACCATGTTTCTCCACTTCTGAGCGTGGGTGCCCCGCGTATTCTGGGGGGGGGGGCAATATTCCGCTCAAGACTAAAACTGCTCGGGGCAAACGGAGCAACAAGACCAAGGCGACCCCTGCCACGCTGTCCGTGAATTTCTGCAATATCAGGGGACTTCACTCTAACCTAAACGCCGTCCACTACCACCTCGAGACGGCGAGGCCGGCTCTGCTCTTTCTGACCGAGACGCAGGTGTCCTCTCCGGCTGATGTCTCGTATCTCTCCTGCCCGGGGTACAAACTGGAACACTCCTTTGTGCCTCGGGCTGGAGTTTGCGTTTACGTCAGAGAGGACATCTGTTCTCGACGCCTCGGCAGACTTGAAGGTTCGGACCTGTCCATCCTTTGGCTACGCGTAGACAGCGACGACCATCCGCGCGTCTACGGGTGCCTCTATAGGTCCCATAGCGGTAATGCCGAAACAGACCGACTCTTCGACCACGTCCAAATGGCTGCAGATTCGTTGCTACAGCAGATCCCCTCCGCAGAGATCGTGATCTTCGGCGACTTTAACGCCCATCACGCCGAATGGCTCGGTTCACGTTTAACCGATCATGCGGGGAGATCTGTTCATGATTTTGCCTTGGAATATGGTCTGACACAACTGGTTACTTCGCCTACGCGGATTCCAGATGTGGAGGATCATGCACCTTCCCTGTTGGACCTTCTGCTGACCTCTCACCCGGACGGATATCAGATTTCCGTCGACGCCCCTTTAGGCTCCTCGGACCATTGTCTTGTCCGGAGTGTGGTGCCACTCACGCTGAAATCGCGGTTGCATTCTGCAGGCTGCCGCCGTGTTTGGCACTACAGGTCAGCCGATTGGGATGGGATGCGGT
Source organism: Parnassius apollo (assembly GCA_907164705.1). Classification (NCBI taxonomy): domain Eukaryota; kingdom Metazoa; phylum Arthropoda; class Insecta; order Lepidoptera; family Papilionidae; genus Parnassius; species Parnassius apollo. The sequence goes on along the minus strand of CAJQZP010000685.1, from coordinate 162,357 downwards.
CTTTCTTTGCATCCTACCCTTGGGGGCGGGTTTGCTTCTCGCCGGACGATCCCAACGTTGTTGCGGGTTCTGTCGCTGATGTGGTACTTCAGGGTATGGAACTTTTTATTCCTTCCTCTGTGGTGCCCATTGGAGGCAAATCTCAGCCATGGTTTGGTCGCTCCTGTAAAATAGCATCATGCTATAAGCAGGAGTGCTACCGAGCCTGGGCTGACGCATCAGCGTCCAGGGATGTAAACACCAGCGCTCTAAAAAAGATGTATAATTCCGCCTCTAGGTCCTTCAAAAGAGTCATTGCCAAGGCAAAGTCAGAGCGCATAGGCAGAATTGGCGAGAGACTAGTTCGTCTTCCTTCTGGAACCCGTGCATTCTGGTCTCTCGCCAAGGCTGTCCAGGGGAATTTCTGTCAGCCATCTCTTTCATCTCTGCACAGGGAGGACGACTCACTAGCCCACACCGCAAAGGAGAAAGCCGATCTTCTAGGCTCTTTCTTTTCGTCTAACTCGACTCTCGATGACGGGGGAGTACGCCGCCAACCATCCCGCGGTGTGAGTGCTCCATGCCGGAAGTGCAGTTCACTCAGCGCTCGGGTCGCAAAGCACTCCTCTCCCTGGACATCCATAAGTCGTGTGGGCCTGATGGAATCCCCCCAATTGTGCTGAGGACGTGTGCTCCAGAGTTGGCACCGGTTTTAACGCGTCTTTTCCGGTACTCCTACTCCCTAGGCGTAGTCCCAAAATCATGGAAGACGGCTTTCGTCCACCCGATCCCTAAAAAAGGCGACCGCTCAGACCCGTCCAACTACCGGCCTATCGCCATCACCTCCTTGTTCTCCAAAACAATGGAGTCCATTGTAAACTGCCAGCTCATGAGGTACCTTGAGGATCACCAGCTGATTAGTGACCGCCAATACGGTTTTCGCCGTGGTAGGTCAGCTGGTGATCTTCTGGTCTACCTAACTCACAGATGGGCGGAGGCAGTAGAGTCCAAGGGTGAGGCATTGGCCGTTAGTTTGGACATTGCGAAGGCCTTCGATCGGGTTTGGCACAGAGCGCTTCTTTCGAAGCTCCCTTCCTATGGGCTTCCCGAGAAATTGTGCGATTGGATCACCAGTGTTCTTGCAGATCGGAGCATCAAGGTCGTTGTAGACGGTGCAAGCTCCGATTGCAAGCTTATTAATGCTGGTGTTCCACAGGGCTGCGTGCTATCGCCAACGCTGTTTCTTCTGCATATCAATGATATGTTGCAAACCCGTAGCACTCATTGCTATGCAGATGACAGCACTGGTGATGCTCTTTACACCGGCCGAGTCAATATTTCTCGGGAAAACGTCTCTGAGTGCCGGGACAAACTTGTGTCTGAAGTCGAGTCTCTGCTGGACAGAGTCTCGGATTGGGGGCGACTAAATCTAGTCCAGTTTAACCCCCAGAAGACACAAGTTTACGCGTTAACCGCTAAAAAGAACCCCTTTGTCGTATCGCCTCAGTTTCAAGGCACTCTCCTTGTTGCCTCAGCCAGTATCGGAATCCTCGGCGTCGACATATCGAGTGACGTGCAGTTTCGTGGTCACTTGGAAGGGAAGGCCAAATTGGCCTCTAAAAAAGCTTGGCGTGCTCAGCAGAGCGGGACAGTATTTCATGCCGGCACACCGCCTGCAACTTTACAAGGCGCAGGTTCGGCCGCTCATGGAATACTGTTCCCATCTCTGGGCTGGGGCTCCCCAGTACCAGCTCCTTCCACTTGACCGCATCCAGCGCAGAGCGGCTCGAATCGTCGACGACCGAGTGCTTTCCGATCGGCTCGATTCACTGGCGCTGCGAAGAGATGTTGCATCTCTTTGCGTATTTTATCGCATCTATCACGGGGAGTGCTCTGAGGAATTGTTCGGATTAATCCCAGCCGGCAAATTTCGTGAACGCACTACACGGCAAACGTCCCGATACCATCCACACCATCTGGATGCTTGGCGGTCTACCACTGTACGTTTCAAAAGGAGTTTTCTTCCGCGTACAACCTCCGATTTTTCCGATTTTTCCGGACCGATACGACCTGGGGACCTTCAAGAAAAGAGCTTACTCCTTTCTAAAGGGCCGGCAACGCACCTGCAATTCCCCTGGTGTTGCGGTTGATCATGGGCGGCGGTAGTCACTTAACATCAGGTGAGCCACATGCTCGTTTGCCCCCTCTTCTATAAAAAAAAAAATATACAGTTCGACCAACCGTATTACGACTCAGCCACGATCACACACTGGTGTAACGTGAAGGACATAATTTCATGATAACACCAAAGTATGCAAATCAACAGCAACACCATACATCTCAATGTAACACAGGGAAGCTCTCTCATCAACACGATCTTCCTTGCACTTCACACTGATACGATACCCCAACGGCCATACACGAGTAGTAACGACAGTGAGACTCGTAGAATTACCGACTGATTCCTCGTACTCGCCTGCGCGATACTTTACACATACTACTAGAACGGGTCGGAGATTACAACTGGACACTTATTTATTTACATTTTCTTTTATACTTTTACCCTCATTGCTAACTGTATGTATATTTATTTTATATTTAAAACCTTTTATTTTACACTAGCGATCCGGCTTGTCTTGGCCTGAATATGATCGACTAATTTCAATTGTTTCAGATCAAACTCTGTCAAATTGCACAGTCTAGAAAATCACCAGCAAACAAACATACTGCAATTACGTAAAAAAATATAATATTATTTAAAAAAACGAATTTAAACCAAACGAGTTCGGTCGATGGCGAACGGCGTGGTGGTCGGGAGTATAGGACGCATTTCGCTTCAATCTCAAGTAAATTCATCAAATTTTAAATGTCTACTGAAACCTAGGACACTGAAAAAGAAATACAAACCACGAAAGTCATAGAAATATTGCCATTCCTGAGAACCAAGATAAAAAGCTTTACGACATGTAATAACACTGGCTGTCTTGTACTATGAAACTTGCTCCAGCTGTTAAGTAAGACTATCGCCACCCATGAACCACTGAAACACCAGTGGAATTGCAGGTGAACATGAGAAAAGAACATAATCCTTTTTTTAAAGTCCCTAAGTCGTATCAGTCCGGAAAAGATAAAATAGCTATGCAGCCATCATTTTGAAGCCATGCCCCACACACAGTGAAAAATGGGGCACTGTATTAGAACTCTTACGCAGCCACTACACGACACCAAAAGTATATATAATAATATTTAACATTTTCTATCAAATTAATTTATTAAACTTGTAATCGACAAGTTTCGACTTTTGCCATTTTTAATAAATTAATTCATTACGTTTTTAATGTGACGAGTTTCAACTTTTGTGGAATTTTTAATATTGTAAAACAAATTACTTAATTTACTTGTAAAGTAGAACAAAAGCCTATTCACTCTTGCCTTCAAGACTATATATTGTTGATATTGACAGTGTAGTATTCGGGAGGAAAATGAGACGTTGGCAAATTATTTCACTCCTTTCTGAATTTCTTCTTTCTTCTTCGTCAGCTCGTTGAATTCCTCGAATGTAATCGTGCCTCTTTCGCTGTTAAGAGAATTTTCTTTAATAGTCACGCTTTGCAAGATGATTTACAATCATAGGAGAGACGATTGATCGCTTAAATGAAATTCCTCGTCACCAGTTTAATTATCTCTACTTTATATAAATATTTATTGTCAGCATAATACAGTTATAAATAAATTCAAATAGGTAAAATGTTGCATGTTTTCAAAGCTTTGTTTTTATTACCTACATATTCTATCGAAAAATTTAAAGTTCTATTTTGTAAGTAAGAAAAGCATAATATGGTACCTACACGTGAAGCACTCTTGAATCTATTCATAGATATGTCATTCAAGTAAAGATAAGTTTGGGTTCGCGTTCTTCCTAGAAATGTTAGTGTAAAAATGTAAGTAAAAAGTAAAAATGTTCACTTTAGGTACGAGAAATTTTTGCTATACAAATAAATTTTATTAGTAAATAACTAAGTCCATATTACTTAAAATATATAAAGTCTAATGGGTTTATTTAAACATATAACAGTGTTAGTATTAAGCTAATAATTATAGCTGCACTCACAGCAGCCGGCTACGACATTTTTTTTTAGTATTAATTAGAAGAGGGCTACTGATTTAACGAAAGTGAATTCTATCGTACCTGTAGCATATGTTAGATGTATGAAGTAACAAAGCTGATTAACTGTGCCGCACTTAAAAATAAAATTATTATTTTTTTCCGATCTACACAGTATGAACTTATAGTATCTTGAAGTCTTGCAGTTGTATGCTTGGGTTGAGACTTGCTTTTGTTAATTATAGGATCCCACGCAGATGGTAGCACCCAGCCATCTTCTGTATTTAAATTAGGATGTTTGTGATTTCAATATCCTTGCGAATCAACTTTGGGAGGAATTGGTGTTTTTAGCGAGGATTTGCGGTCAATTCAATCTGATGTAGTGACGGGAGCGATCCTGTATGCGTTCACAGACTGCATACTTCCTAGAGCGTTTATTTTTCACGCCAGCGCTGTTCTTTAACACGGGTTTTTATTGATCTATTTTGTTTTTCCTATGTAAGAGAGACCAAATTTACAATCTAGCTTGTATACTACTGCATCTTGCAGAGGGACATTACACTTGACTGATTGTCAAAACTGACTTATCGTATTTGACGGCTTGAAGTATGTTTTAATGGAAGCACGCTTCGAGATGTAGCCTATCTTGTCTGTGACTCCTCTAACATATGGCAGTACAGCAGACACACGCTCGACTAATACCGGCTTCACTCGTTCAAGGTGACGTAGGTGTGGGACCCGAAGCTTGTTATCATGCAAAACTTGCTTGACGTGTTGGAGCTCAGTGGCCAGGTGTTTATTGTCACAAATTGAAACAAAGATTAACCCACGGTAGCTAACTGTGAAGGATGGTGGTGAGAATCACCATTTAAATATCTATCTGTATGGGTCTTTTTTCTATACACAGTGCGGCTCAAGGTGTTATCAGGTTTGTGAATTACTAACACATCTAGAGGAGCTTAAGATTGTTTGCATTTAACTCCATTTTGAACTGAATTTTCAAATGTATGGAGTTAAGATTGTTTAAAAATGTAGTTATTTTTACTAAAGGTAGAATTGTGAAAGTGTTGTTTACGTACCGCTCACACCCTTAAGATGACTCGCTCGCATCGCTTGAAATTTCATTTTGCTTATTTTTTGATGCAATAAGAAAAATAAATAAAATATATAAAAAAAATCCAAACTTGATCAGAAAAGAGCCACTCTGCAACTAAATTATGTCTGCAGCTCGAATAGTTCCTGTTGACCGGCGAGCGACCGTGTCCTATCAAAACTACCCAGCTGGCCTCCCCATGGATCGACCCAAAGTGGGGACATTTGTCAAAGTGATTACTCTTGGTAGACGGGTTGACAACCAAGGTTTAATTTTATTTAATGGTCTATCTCCTGGTTGTTCCCTCTATCGCCTCTAACAATACTCACACAACTCTTATTATAATTCTTACACAGTCACTATAGTGTCAGAATCTCATGAAATACCAGTGTTAAATAACAGCATTAAACTGCAGTGTTTCGTTTTCCGTAACAAGGCATTCCATCTTAGGCCTCAGGAGTGACAATGCGTCTATACGTCCTCGTTCGTCGTAAAAAAGAAAAAAAGTTAAATCGACCACTTAGCTATTGCATGTAGTTTTACTTAACAATTTGAGTATTTTTATTTCAGCCTCAACATGAGTCTTCTTAAACAAAATTCACTGAAACTTTTACTTTTAAAACTTGCTTAATTGCAGTTAGTGAAATATTTAGAACAGCGGTGAAGCGATATTAAAAGCAAAGTTTACAAGAAGAAATTTTCTCAAATAATAGTCCGAAAACGGTAGTTAACGCAACAACAAAGTACTAAAGAGGCTTTAATCATTTTGATAATAACCAAAATATTTTTTTAAAGTCAAATTTCTTTACGCACGCTTGACTTGGACAGTAAGGTGGCGAACGCGTGAAGAAAGCGTTATGAAAAGTGTGTTAAAATAATAAATAAATATTTTTTTATTTCATTTTCAATTACACATGCTTACATACAGGAACAAATATGATTACAATGAAAGAAAAAATAAGCCTAATAAAAATAACATGCAAAAATTAAAATTAAATTTATGTGTAGCTTAATAATGTAGAATCTACAAAATAAAAATTTAATAATCAAGTTTATATATTTGTCGTTGCTGCAACACATGTTATGTGTATTTTCTTAGTTGATTAAATAAAATGGAACTAAAATTAAGTAAATTAAACGCAATAAAATCCTTTTGAAATAAAATTTTATAAAAATTTCTTTTTATAACGTATTGTATGTGAAGAATTAATTATTTTGAGTAAAATACCCAGCGATTGTCTGGTTGTCCAATTGTATATTTTGTGTAGACGTCGGTTCTTAAAACACTTTTGGAATGATAATAAGGGGTATTAGGTTTTCTCATGCCACTACACATTATAAAGTAAAATATTATTAAGATCAAAAAGTAAATGTGTGTTGCAATTAAATGAATAAGTAGACATATTGAACAAGAGTACGAAAGCTTCAAAGAAGCGTCTTGCAGCGCACTCACACAAGTGCAGTTTCACCTACAGTATTCCATATATACAGCCTATAAAAGTCTACAGCTGTATATAGGGCTCTCCCTTAAGTTGGATCAATGCGAGGATTATGCCATAGTTGCCACGCTTAGCAGGCGTTTATTAGTTATTAGTTTGAGTTATTATCAGGAATATGTTACTGCCCGTCTTCCGTTTAATTTCTCTCTATCGTCTTTTACGACAGCCAAAATAACCTACAGTTTCACATATATAAGCAGCTAAGATAGTAAGATGATGTCGTTATTTTCTCTGTCTGCTACTTTTAGTGAAATTGCGCTTGTGTGCGTGCATTGCAAGACTTTTACTCTCTTTTTACTTTTCTATTTTTAAGACATACAAATTTTCCACGATGTTTTCCTTTACCACCCAACACGTGATAAATTAGCAATGACATTGTTAGATTTCGATTCACGGATATCGCGGCATGGGTTAACTTTGTTTTATTGCTCCGCCTGCCCCCAGCAGGTTTCGTCTTGAACGTAATTTCGCCCCTCTCCCCTACCCTTAATACGCACAGCAGCTTTGACACCCACGCTCAGGAAGAGGAGGAAGAGGTGATTCTGGGGTGCTGGTACCTAGGGTAGTGTTCCATTTTACTCCGCAACCATGTAAACGGGGGGGGGGGATCCTCCAGTCACTTGCAATCACCAGGTGCAACGCAGAAGTATACTTCTACTTCACGCTGATATTTTGTGAAGTCGTGGAACTACCCCGGTTCAAGCCGGCCAATCGGAGCGATAACAAAATCTGCTCTACCACTGTTTAAATTTAAAACTTTAAAACAAAAACTTCAAATATAAAATAAAGGTATTTGAATGGCAACCTCATACTTGCAAGCGTAGTTACAAAGCCTCACTAGATGAAGTGATGTTCTAATGAAACTTTCAATTAGTCAATTGATGCAGATGGTTCAGCAACATATTTTGTGGCTATGTATGGGGGAAGTCCTTAAGTAGACTTATGATTGGTTGACAAGTTTGGATTTAACTAAATCAGCGCAAAGTTTTCTGAGTGACAGACACACTATTTTGAAGTCTACCAAAAAATATCTATGTAAGTAGGTATATATATAATAAGAAAATTGGCTCGGAGGCGTCTGGCCGTCAGTAAACTGTATCATTTTAAGTCAAAATTACTACACAATTATGTTTCATTTGTCAGAGTTCCATTCATTAACTTATTTCGTATTAAAATCGGGTTAAAAATAGTTAATGAAAATAATAAATAATAAAAATGTTAGTTATACACGTCGAAATTTTATTCTGAAGTTTATTAGTGGAAGGTTTAATAAATTGTTAGTTTGCAGTACTTTATCTTGGTCTAAGGACAGTTTCTGCAAAGTAAGGAATGTCTCGTAATATATGTTAAGTGTTATACTCTTAAATATATATAGCCAGCCATGGCAACATAAGTAAATGGTAAGTTTAACTATGTGGCGCATTGGCTTAGCAATGAGCAGCGCTGAGGGACGCAGGCTCGCATCCCGCACGGCAGGTTTTTATGGCCCAAATTATTTTTCTGCGTCTGCGTGTAAATCCTTGTGAAATTTATGTATATAAACTGCCCCCCACGATACAGGAGAAAATCTTGGTAAGACGATAACGTTTTAAAAATAATATGTGAAAAGATAAATATAACTCGTTCTTAGATTTTACAACTATTTAAAGCGTTAACTTCCTTAACTTTCTTACAAGTTAAGTCTAAGCGGAACAAGTACTGACGAAACTAACAGTTGTTGGCTTTTATGCATACTACGAAGGCGGCACTGAAAATTTCGGCAATCAACGAAGTGACACAACATTACTATTTAAAAATGTATTTATTAAATTTCGAAGTATTCTCCGCGAAATTTAACACACTTTTCCATACGATGGAACCAATCATTGAAGCAACCATTCCATTCGGAAGTTGGGGTCTCCAAAATGGCCGTTTTGTAGGCGTCCACAGCTCCTTCAGGTGATGAAAATCTCTGTCCACGCAATTTATTCTTTATTTTAGGGAAATTATAGAAATCATTAGGGCTTAGGTCGGGGCTGTACGGCGGATGGTCTAATAATTCTATGTTTTCTTGCTCTAAAAACTCTTTTGTTCTGTGCGCGGTGTGAGAACTCGCATTGTCGTGATGGAGGATGATACGGCGGTTGCAGTTCTCTTTACGGAGTTCAGAAACGACCTGTGGCAAACGAATGCTAGCATACCATTCTGCATTAACCGTTCTTTGTCCCTCATGAGGAATAGTCGTAACATGGCCGGTTTTGGAGACAAACGTGGCCACCATTTTTTTGCCACACTCGACACAACGAACAATTTTTGTTGGCTTTAACTCATTTTCGAACACCCAAACTCGTGACTGGTTTTTTGTTTCGGGTTCGTACGTGTATATCCAGGATTCATTTACATGTTTCACAGATTTCACCATTGTTAATGCAAGATTATTTGTATTTGATTCATGCCAATGTCTAAAGTTGCCTGAATTTCACGGTATGTCACATGTCGATCTTCCTCAATCAGCTTACGCACAGCATCAACGTTTTCTTGGGTGACTGCAGTTTTTGGACGACCTTGACGGGGATCATCACTGAGCTTGACACGTTCACGTTGAAATTCAGCAAACCAGCAATAAATTGTGGTTTTGGATGGGGCTTCATCACCAAATGCAGAAATCATCCTTTCAACACACTGTTTTTGTGTTAAACCACTTCGAAAGTCATAATAAATCATCGCTTTTGAATTTTCTCGAGTCAATTCCATTTTCTCAACGACTAAACAAGTTTGACAAAACCTTGTGACAAGACCGAGAATCTTTTTTTAAATAAATAAATGGTATTCGATTCTTAAAACCAAGGAGTTTTCAATTAAAAAGATTTTAATATGACAGGAACAGTGGAAATATTCCATTCCCGATACTTTTAATGCAGCCTAGGGGTGTTTTTTTTTTTTTTTGGTGGTGGTGGCGGGTTTTTTTGGAAAGTTTTCATCGTGTATGGGGTGGGGTGTTCTTGTTTTTTGCTTTTTTTCCTCCCCCCCGCTTTTTTTGGTGCTTACAGGGGTGTGTGTTTTTTACGTCTATCAACTAGCAACGGCTGTCTCTGACATAGTTGTGTCAGAACTGTTTGTTGAATTTAACATTGTGTGTATGTAGTTGGTAGTCCTGGGAGTATAGATTTTACATGAGGCAAATTTATTTATTTTATTTTAGTCGGAACACAGACAAAATTAATACATTTCACTTATTACAAAATTTATAATTGAAATACGTGACAAGCAGCTAATATTAGGGCAGGTTAAACGCTTATAGGCTGAAAAAAAAAAAAAAATTGTCAGTAAGAGTTTGCTAAATTGTTATTGAAATATTAACTTAATGAAAAAACAATTTCAGTACACCAAAAAAACAGGTGAAATTTACTAATTATAAAAACAGTAGATTACAAAATGTTCTAACCGTATTTTTTTTTTTTGAAATAACTAAAATTTTGGTCCGGTTGTCGCCGAAAACTTTAAAAATTTACGAAATTTAAAACTAAGCGACTTAAAATTCATCGCATGAATTCGGAGAATGAAAATATGATTTATCGACGACCAGAAAAAAATAGGATTGTCATAATATAATATGTAATTCAATATCGACCAAAGTGTTGCTTGGTAACTTTTTCCTTTCTAGTGTCGATATGTAGATATCTATGAACTACAACATCGAGTTACCACCGTGTATATTGTGTAATAGCATGCTCGTATTCGTATTACGTTTACAAGCAAGCCTTGGTAGCAAAGGTGATAAGCACTCGCTGTAAATTTTAAAGTACACAAGTAACGTAAGTTCGATTCCCGCCGGCTCCAATGAAATCTTTAATAGAAATTTTAAATGATTTATCATTCACTCGGCAGTATAGAAAAACATAATCAGGAAACGTAAATGTCTTGGAAGCTACAATATTTAATTAGAGAAGAATAATGCGAAGGTATGTGAATGCATGTGTGGTCAGCAATGCATCCTAATAATATCCAATAAACAAACAAAATCTGTAGATACCAACCAAGTGTAGAGAATATCCCACCTATGAGGCAATTTATGCCCTTTATTCAGCAGTTGACTTTTGATAGGCTGTAGTAAGTGAATGAATAAATACATACAAACGTGTTAGAGCCATGCTACAGCTATATTATGGTTGTAGCATGAATAGGTCGGCTCGCCCGGGGTAAGACCACGCTCTCACAGATTAACAGCGTAAAATAGCAGCTTAATCCCACTGTGTTCAGTATAGTGAGTGTAGAGAACCGAAATCCTTTTATTTAAATGGAAATGAGGCATTTCATATTAGTCCTCTAGGGTGGCAACACATCTGTATTTTGCTTCTTTATCGAGGATAGATGTAGATATCAATGATCTACAGTACCCACTTACCATCAGGTAGACTGTTTTCGTATTCCTCTCACTCATTTTTATGAAAATATATAAAGGTAGAGCTAATAAATCACTTTGCGTTAATCTTATGTGAAATTCAAGGTGTCAATTTAATTTACTCCTATAACATGTCAAAAATTTTGAATTCAAACCTTAGAAATCCACAGAGACTAAAGTTTGAATTAAAATGGGAGTCAATTATTCAAAATAGTCAACCACTGTTAACTGATAAAGGTTCCGAAATTATTATTGTATTTAAATTAGTTTGTATTTCACTTCAGCGAACACAACATAATAAACTTAATTTATTTTTCTAACAATCTACAACAACAATTACTGAAATTTACTGCGGTGGTCCGGACATTGAAACCGATGTATTAAGGTCGATTAAGACGAGTATAGGAAATGCTTTTTGATTAAGAATAAGATACTGTCATTTTTTACTTTAATTAACGAAGGGTAATTAAGGTATAAAATATATTACAATTGTAGTGATGTATGTAAATAAAAGTCACTACATATGACTCACAAGACGTTTGTTGTCAACAAGCACAGAGAAGGCGGATAGCATACACTGTGACAGCAAAAGAAAGGAAGATATAATACAGAACAATAGATAGAAATTAAACACAACTCGATATACACAACGCTACACAAACGAAAGCGATAGGCCGGGCAAGCAAGAGTGGGATGCGTTCAGCGTCGGACAGTCAGAAGCACAGAGTACTTTTTTATATCAGAAGCTACTACTAAGCTGGCGGAGGGAACCCGCTCGTGCGCAAGCTGTTTATTCTAGGTGAACCAATTTTATGTATTTTTTATTTGAAAGCTGGTGCTTCTCATATGGCCGTATATAAATTTGATACTAGTTGTTCTTGAGGTATGCTTAATAATTCCTACTTAATTGACTTCGAATAAATTAATGATGTTCTCTTTATTTTATTTAAGATGGTTGTAAAAAAATTGTTACTTTTACCAGTTGTTATATTGGCTATTTGAATACCGCTTAGCAGAGATTTAGTATACGTAGTTTTTTAATTTTTTGAGATGTTATCATTGGGCATCGCATGAAAAAACAATGTATCTCATAAGTAATACGTATTATATTAAATTAGATTGTTTAGTGCGATTACCAAGTCAATCTATTTATTCAAAACATAAAAGATTTTTTTTATATTGATATAGCCAATATAAAATGTTGTTAGGTTAGCTAATTTCATAATAACTTTAAAACAGAAGGACCCTTAAGTAGGGATTAAATAAATTAATCGATTTGGTATTACATGGATCTCACATCTTTTTACGGTAGAAGAACTGAGTTGCGAGACTTGTTTTTTTACAAGTTATGTTTTTGATGGCATCTCATTTATTTTTGTAAACAAGATAGTCCTAGTTTTTTTCCTTTCCGATACCTTCTACTTCTTGAATACCAACAACGTACTCATCTACACCTATTATACATAAACAAAAACACTGAATCATTCACTGCAAATGTAACTTTGTAATTCTATATATTTATATGGGATTACAAAGTTATTTATGTGGTTGGTGTATGTAGAAAACTGGACCGAAATTTAAAAATATTTTAGTTTTTCCTTGATTTATACACTAATCTCTAATTGTGTTCTAAATTTTAAGCTTCTATATCTGCTAGAAGTGCCTTAGAGTTTTGATAATCGGTCAGTCAGTCAGTGAGTGACAAAATTGAGAACAGACCAGTTATAAAAAAGACTACTGGTTCAAATTGAATGAACTTTGAAATATACCATATTTATACAATACCTGTTTGGTTACTGAAAATTCAAGCTTCTTGTTTAATCCAAGTTATAAAGGTCAAGGTCGGCAATGGCCGGAACTGCTTCCAGAAAAGTATGGTACGGCCGTGTCGCTTTTCTGCTCGACTTGGCGGGGGCACTGCCATGCCCCCGTACTTTTAAATTGAATATCATCTTCTTAAAGTGCCATCTTCTTTCGAAGGTCGGCGATCATTAAGGCAACGTGGATCTTTGATGCCGCGGGTCTGAATAAGGAACAGGTGCTCTTTCCAAACCATTGGCGTAGGCCACTTTTACACTACGCCAATTGAATATAGATTATAAATAATACTTACTGAAAGTCACTTTATTAATTTACTAATAGTTAGGGGGAAAAACGCCAGTCCTGGAAGAACCAGCACGAAACCCAGCGGGACTTAAAAAAAAGAGCTTACAATCCTGTACGTTACGTACGTAAGTTATAATTTGGAACCGATGTAGAATATAGTTTAAAAGTTCTGCGATATTTAAGGCACGTTAACATGTCCGCATAGTTCATGAAAGTATGCACCAACTTCTACTGAGATTTCCACTGAGACAAGCGATGAACTAGTTTGGTGGCACTTTACAACTTCCTACTTTGGTTATGCAATTCATTTTAGATATCTCTTGAAGAATTTAGGCACGGGTGTGAACATTTGTACGTTTCACAAGGAGTTTTCTTCCGCGTACGACCTCTCTGTGGAATAGTTTACCACCGGCGATTTTTCCTGGGGACCTTCAAGAAAAGAGCTTACTCCTGTCTAAAAGGCCGGCAACGCACCTGCAATTCTCCTGGTGTTGCGGTTGATCATGGGCGGCAGTAGGCACTTAACATCAGGTGAGCCGCATGCTCATTTGCCCCCTCTTCAATAAAAAAAAATAATATTCAATATAGTCCTTATACCTAGATACATAAATCTTCTGTCCGTGTTTATGGTGAAATTTTGTGTGCGTGACTGAATTTATTCGAGAAAGGCTTAGACTCACTATTGGACGCGGTAGGTGGCGCTGTTTTCGAGAACCAGAAATCACCCTAACGATTGATTGATAGTGATTTATAAAATATAACATTTTATATTATTTTTTATTTATTAGAAATAGAATTTTTTATAGGTTACGGAATAAGCAATTTAAAATATATTGACTATAATATATAAACAGAGACCAGTTTCAAGTATTTAGATCGGTAGTTCCTAGAGCTGCCAATTAATCGTAATCATCATCATTAGCAGTGATGTACAAGATACCTTAAATAAAGTATCCGGAATACAAAATACTTTTGAATTAAGTATTTCAGATACCAGATGCAAATAACTTTCTCGAATGGTATCTGAAATAGTAGATACAAAATACGTATCTTTTGAATACTTTTTATAGACAAAATACTTTTGTAAGAAATATTATTAATTTTTTAAATGTAAATCGCGTTGATCGCGCAAACTTAATACAATATATATATATATATATATATATATATATATATATATATATATATATATATATATATATATATATATATTTAAAGTTTTAATTGAGACTTAAGTAAAATCAATTCTTCAAACAGTTTATCACTCATTTTCTTCGATGAGACCTCATGCCCTCATCATCATCATGCCCCCAAATGAGAAAAGTCGCTCCATAGGGATAGAACTGGGCAAAGAGGTGTTGTATTTGAAAAATATTTTTTTATTGTTGGATAAGCATTAAGCTCTTTGTGTTGTTATCGTCATTACTTAAGTATTGCAATGTTTCGAAGTCAGCGGTGCTGCCAGTGGATCCTGTGTTTCGGCACTTGCAATAGAGGACTCAAAATCCTCTAAAAACAAGTAATAAGATTCATAGTTTGACTTTTCTATGTATTTCCTTTAATATTGTCTAAAGCCTCCGATTTTGGTTTTTTAGTTCGATTAATTTTTCGTGTTTTAGTCAGGATAAGTTCTTTTACATATTCTTTCCGCGCTATTAATACCCATCTCATTTTAAAAACGGATGTGACACTGAGGCCAATATTGCATCATTTGCTGCAGGCTCTAACTGCAAATACTTTTTGAAACGTCTATGTAAGTTTTATTCAATCAAATCTGGGAGAGAGTCGCAGTATTTCAGATTTTCCGGGTAAACACAGACACACACTATTATGAGGAATAATTAAAAATGACATAGCCGATGACATTTCGTAGAAAGAAAGAATTGCTACGCTTAATGCTACGTTAAATCTATCAATTTGGCCCCAGACTAAAGATTGAATTGCGCGTTCAGTTTTATCTACGACGACATTGACTATTAAAATTAATGTCACAATAGAACCAGTTATCTATTAAGAGGTATTTAAATACAACATACGAAATGAATTTAAAAAAAAAGTTTTAAGCTATTGCATAGCTTCCATCGCGGGCCCTGAGCGCGGGGACCGAATCCAGAAATTCCGTAACGAAAAAAAAACCTCACGCTCCCCACTCCGACGGGCACGGAGGTGTGGCGTTGAAAGCCGTGCATCGTCTAACGTCGTTTTAGTTCGGCAGACTTCAGCACTCGGCAGACTTCGGCACGGTGTTTGTGTGCGTGTACACTAGCTGCTAACTCAATGATAAAAATTCCTGAATAACCTACATGTATTGTAAGATATTAAAAATATTTTAAACAATATTAACTTCTCATTTATTCAATAAGAGAAAAAAAATTGTTTTCTTTCGGTCACCACGCTCAAAAAGTGTAACTTGATTTAATATCATAGACTTAACTGCATAAATAAAATAAATAAATAATTATAATTGCATAAGTTGATAAAAAATGCTATGCAATAGCTTTACCGCGGCAGTCACCGAGTGCCACACGTATTTTTTTATAGTTACAAGATGAAAATACGTATTTTGTATCTTGTATCTGTATTTCAGATACTTGTATCTTAGATAAGTTACATCTCTGATCTTTACAGCCCTTCACAAATCCACTGCTGAACACAGGGCTCCTCAAGTAATGTGACTAAGCGTGTTCTGAACCATCTGCATCCATCAACTTCCTGCATGTCTTACCAGGTTGTCACTCTATCTAGTAGGGGCCGCCCTACAGATTAGGTTTTCTCTATTTTTTGTGAAGTAAGTGCTTTTAGTCAGCTGGCTTTTACAGCTTCATCAGACAGAAGAAGAAGAAAGAAACGCAATAGTAATAAAATTACTGCAGTTGCCAACCCGCCTGCCAAGCGTGGCAACTAAGGCAAGTATCCTTCCTAAAAGGCAATTTATCTATAAGGCCTATATTCTGCAGTGGACTTGTGATAGGATAAAGAGTAATAATGAAACGAATATCGGTGTCAATATTTAGACAAAAGTTAGTAACAACCCAAAAGACGTCTTGTCTTACGGATACATAATTTTCCAGTGTGGTATTTTCCGAACAATTTGTTAATAAAAATGACTTTCAATGTTACCTCCTTTGAAATTTACTTATGAAGTAAACAATATTATCTTTGTTACCAAAATGAAACCCATAATATTATTTTACAACACGGTAGGAACGTGAGAAGCAAACAGATGGACTCCCGTTATAATCGTTCACTTGTATACATTAAATAATATCATCGCATTAGTTTTCATGGTCTTGCATATTTTCTTATTTAGAATAGAATAGAATTTCTTTCGTATATGAAAAGTCTTTTACTTAGTTGTATTTACAGAATATAAAAAAATCTTAGTTACTTTTCTCATACGGTAGAGTAAAATCGTAAGCAATGTAGGATGGCGATTTTGAAGGTTTGAATTCAATTTCAACGCCTGGCTGCAAAAACCCTGAATTGATTAAAATCAATCTTGTCAGCCCCGAGCACAAGCGCAGAGTAGCCAGGCACTCAGTATTCTATAGAGTGCATTTCGAGGAGTGTGCGCAAGAATTAAATGCTTTAATTCCTCCTTTCTTCTCCACCATCGGTCTACCAGGTGATTGGCGGGTCTTCACCACTTTGTAATGCATATAACAAAAGAGTGAAATAATTTGCCGGAGTCTGTCATTCCGTCCACATAATATACAAGAGTCTTCAAAGCAATAATGAATAGGCTTTTATAACGCTAAGACAGTGCGATTTACCATCTAAGGCTGCATCACCACTTACCACCAGACGGGATTGTGGTTAAACACTGGCTTATAATAATTAAAAATATTCAGTTAAAAGTTTTAGAGCAAGGAAATATCCATCGCGCTGCCCCAATGTGTGTTGGTGAACTTCCCGTGTCTTCAAAACATATTTGTTTTTCTTATTTCCCAAACCTGTAGGTGACGCGGAAATATTTCTTACCCTTAAACCTTAAACATTACCAGTTGACATACATAACCAGGAGGCAGATTACCTACCTAAATTTCCCACATTTCATAGTGGTTCAAACCAAGGTTCGTACCTTCTTCTAAGGGGTCCTTGAATCATCCCCTTTGGCTTGAGAAGCCTCACTCGAAAAGCAGGGACGAGGGTATCTCGGGACTGCAATCCGCTGGCAGTATTGTTACACTTGTGCAAGCATGGTCCTTCTTCAATCATACCGACCATATATAGCTCTACCATAATTAGGGACCCTTTTGATTAGAAACGAGGCATTCCATCTTACTCCTCACGGGTGACAACGCATCTGCATTTTTGATTCGTGATCGAGGATAGATGTAGATGTATTTGGGCCACAGCAACCACTTACCATCAGATGGACTGTGTGCTCGTTTGTCCCCCTATCCTATAAAAAAGTTATTAGGAAGATAGTGCTGCTCATCTCCTGATTTGTTCCCCTCTATCGCCTCTTACGAAATCCACATTATCATATGGGATAGTGGATATTCTTACACAGCCACTACATGGTCCACTATAGACGAATTAATTTGCACATTCTGAATCTTCTTCTTCCTCATAGTATACCGCTGGATATTTACTTTAACATTTTCGGAGGAATTGACTTTACCATTTTGCGGGCAGATCGACGATCGCAGTAACAGACGTCTCGCACCTTAAACTCTGTGCTCCCCGTCGGTGGTCTTAGTTTTCTACGTTGAGAATAAATGTGAGAGTTATACCGTCATCTCTTTTTATAAAGCTAAAGTTATAAACGATCTTACTGTCCACATGTTTCTTAGTATAAGGGTGACAAATGAGTATACAGTCTATCTGGTCTGGCAATGCAAGCACTTTTGACCGTAGGCCTTCCCCATATACTGCATCATAGTTGCCACGCACGCAGTTGTTATCAGGAAGTAATCAAATCAATGATTGTCAGGTCAGGGCCACATACTATCTGAAAATGAATGAGATATATTAAATACAAATAGCCTCATAAATAGTGTTATTAGTACTGAAGTTAATGCTGAACTATAATATAAAGAATGTTATTTATTTTGTTTAAGTTATAGTTTGATTCTTACCTTTGTATTGATAGAATAATGGCCTTTTGTATTTACAAAATACTGACCAGTGCAGTGCAGTCAATAGCTTCTATTACATGAGGAAACCGACAAAGCTCAGCAAACTCTCTTTGTATACAACTCTGTTCAGCAAGTGTTGTGGGCATTTTTTTTAATTCAGAGCTCTTACTGGCTAATGCACGACCAACTCGTTTACAGAAGCGAGACGTAGTTGGTTGACTTACGCCGTGCAATTCTCCGCAGTCATCATGTATCTGTTAATGTAAAATTAAACTCAGTAGATGCACAACTACCTACCTTAATCGTTCATTGAAATAATATTGATGATATTCATTCAAGTAGGTAATAAATTCTAAGATAATTTATGCACTCACCTCATGCCGCCCCCAGTGCCTAATCACAGACATTACTTGAATATGGACAGGTATCCCGCCACCTCTTGTGTCCACAGCTATGTCATCCTTTACGAGATTTATTACTTTCAACATGTTTTCGTTGGAAAATCTGTATTTTTTCCTAAATTTTACAGCATCATAGTTCACTAGAGGATTCACCCTGGGCTTATGTATTTTTGCTCGAGGGCGCACATATACTGGTATATCTAACAAATCCTGCTCAAAATTGTATAAGCCGTCACCAAAATCAAAATAATCCATTACGATAATGTAAAAATCACGCAAAACCAGTAGAAAAATACTTAAGTCAATAGCAAAGCAATTTGGCAATTAAATCTGTCACACGAAAAATCATCTGTTCATTGCTGTTCTCCGCCATTTTGTTGATTAAGCTTTTAAACAAGGGTATGAGGGTGTTTAATTTGACAGCTAGGCGCGTTGTGTTAGGCATATGTGTACCATTATCGAGCGTACGGATTAACTCTAATCATTGTTTATGAATGCCAATTTTTTTAAACAATAGTTTAAAGTGTTGTTTAAAGTTAAATAACGTTTATGAATAAGGGGGTAAAAATTAAAAAAATTGCGGTGCCAAACATTTTGCTAAGCGTGGCAACGGCGGCAAATATCCCCTTTATGGAGAAATCTATGGCTATGTTCAGCAGTAGATTCTAACGCAGCCTTAAAATCGTCCTCCGTCCACTACTTTGTAGAACCCCTTTTCTGACTAAGAATTCGTCTGAGTAAGTATCATAGCAGCATCATAATCAGCCTGCGGCTCTCCACTTTTGCACATAGTCCTCTCCCAAGGCGAGCTGGTTAGGTTGGTCTTTGGCTACACACATCCAGTTTCTACCGGCCACCTTGCTCAGACCGACACTCCATCTAGTCGGGATGCGTCGCACACTACTTTTGCATAGATGCATCACAATCTTACTTATTTTGTTGCCAAATAGTAATGCTGGTATTCCGTTGATTATAAAGAGCGAGTACAATTACAGGCTGTTAGACATTCCATCTGAGTCCTTAAAGGTGACAACGCATCAGTAACCTTTCTTTTTTGAAGATGGCTGCAGGTTTTCATGGACTGCATTAACCACTTAGCATCAGGTGGACCGTAAGATCGTTTGTCAATTTGAAAAAAAAAAGTGCTGGTTTATAAAAAAAACGTGAGAATTGCATTTAAAAGTAATAAAATATTAAGGAAACGAGTGTATTTCAGCGCGACAGACTAATTAGTAATAACTTCTATTTTTTTTAAAGAAATAGGGTATAAAACCAGCACATGGTCTACCTAGTAAGTGGATGCTATGGTCCATTAGCATCTACATCTATCCACCATACCAAACACTGCAGTATCCAGCTGCTATTTGACGCTGATATTTGATATTCTGTGTGACCGTGGCCTTTCCCAGGTCAAGACAACTTACAATCTATAACATGTTGAATTATAATAAAATTTAATCTCGTAGTAGCAAACTGTAATATGTTGCATTTAACATTAACTTAACTAACTTACTAACAAGTAAACCATGCGAGACTATGGTGCTTAAACTTAATGTTGTTGGCTTCCAACCAGTGGCGGCGTAAGACCTAAATTTTATGTGGGCAAGATACATTTTGCGAGGCCCTCTGCCCGCGCAAGAAGACGGATTATATAAAATGAAAAACAAAGCACCTGACATTATGAAATTTTTATTTTTACAAAATCATTAAGTACCAACACCAAACAATTTCAAAAATGAAGAAATAGACATTCTGCTTTTTATCCTGCTGAATTGTATAATTATAGCCTCATAATCCAGCTTGGATGCTATATCTGCCTCGATAGATAAAACTTTCAACGCTGAAAGTCTTCTGTGACAATGCATTCCTGAGATAATTTTTAATGAGTACTAATTATTAATAATTATTAAGAATATTATAATAATTATTAAGAATATTATAATAATAATTAAGAAGCTTCCTTCAGCGGAGGCTGTACTGATCGGTATTGTTAAATGACGATGTAAATGTTTGGGTATATTTTTTTAAATTATTTTCTGTAACATATTGGAGAAGCTGTTTCACATCTGTTACGAAGTTAGGTAAATTAGAGATCATTAATTGTAATTCTTCATATAATTCGTAAGGTTGAAATTGGAAGTCACTGCTTTCACCCACTCGCAGGGCTGTGTTCTTAAATCTTGACAGTTATTTTAATATTAGATGGTTTGGAATTATTTTTTAACTTGTTTAAATCACAAAGTAAACCGAAATTTTCATAATGTAGGTTTAAGCCATAGATCTCAAATCCAAATTTGTTGTAATTGAACAAGCATGGTGTTGAAAAAATCTGTTTAATACCGACTTTTAGGAGATTATATAGGTTAATCCTTGCCTTCATAATCCAACATCTTTTTCTTTTTGGTTACTCTTTTATTTTTAAAGTCTCTTGGCGTATTATAACAATTTTTTTCAATAAACTGTTAAATACCAGACAAACATTTTTCGAAACAAGTCTATCGATATTCCTTAATCCAGTAACAAAAGGTACGTAAACGTTGAAGAGCTTTAATTTGTCTTCACCTATGGTGAAAACCCTAACAAAATAGGTAACATAGGTAACAATTTTGCAAGTTCTTAAGGAGCTTTGTGTATGTTCCGTTTATCTACTCATGTGCGTACAGCGCGAAAATGTACGTACAGCAACCACGTGGGCTGCTTTACCCGATTGCCACGCGCCCACGATTAAATAAAGTCAGTATTCTACGTCTAACAAACAGAACGGGGAATCCTCGATCTTTGTCGCCCCCCATAGATTACTGTATATATACTGGTCGCCCCCGCAGCGAAGATTCCCAGCAATAGCAACGTAATCTAATGTTGCTAGACTGAATAAAAACATATTTAGTTAAGTCAATAATATCGATTCATGACCATGAAATTTTTTCGGCGCGTTTACGGTTTTAAGTAATTCATAAACCTCCAGGGTGCGAGGCCCCCTGGATCGCGAGGCCGTAGGCTGTGGCCCGCGTCGCCCACGCCTTACGCCGCCTCTGCTTCCAACGGATATTAACGTTCACGATGAGGGTTGAGTGCAGTCAGCAGTGGCAGGAACTGGCTCAGTTCAGCTCCAACTATACGTGTTGCGTTTGTTTATGCTTTGATTCTGAAATGAGAACAGCTAAAGTAAATAAAGATATTTTAGCTCAATATCATTACTTCTCTTAATTCAAAAAGTCCTGTACAGGTGTGGCTAAATTAATAATTCGTTGTTGATATAAAATGTGGTTAACCCTACTCATTTAACACAACACTAATACGTACAAGCTGTAACATTTTTTGTGATTTCTATGTATCACACACGTACCTTTATTAGCGTCGTAAGAAGCAACAGTGGGAAACAAAACAGGAGCTGGGCAGCTAACATCTTCGTTATAAATAAAAAAAGCTACGGTTGCGGGTGAATAGATTCTCCGGTTCACAACACTTACCGCATGAAGCACTACAAGCTTACACTGCATTTTTTTATAAAACGTAATGCATACCTTACGTCACACAGGGATTTTTTCTGTATCGTGGGTGCAGTTTACATTTTGTAAGAACAAACATCCAAACCCAGATCGAATATTTATAGGCCATGTAAATACTTATTCCCTGCGGGATTGGAACTTGCAGTACTCAGCGCTGCGAGTTCCAATCCCGCAGAACTAAGTACTATTATTAATAATAATAATAAGCGTTTATTTCGGACATCATGATCCATATAGTTTACTAACAATTTTTAGAGCTTATAACTGAAGTTCGTATTTGACAATTGAACACAAAACATATAACATAAAACACAGACAAAGCACACAAACAAACATGGCACCCGGCCCTGCCCGCAAGATGACTACTTGACTGCGTACAGCCGCATCCTTCGAGCAAGCATCGGCGAGTCCCAACGGTCTGTCAGTGCGCGCAAGATACTGTACTAAGCCCATGCACTACGAAGCTATTTGCGTTAGTATTATTTGAGAGCGTGTTCCTTCTCCGATCGAGCTGATCCTTTTGTACTACAACCATTATAAAGTTCCGTCTGTCTCTGTTTTTTTTTTCCTTTTTTATTTATTTATACTTTCATGCATAAAAAGTACATATGGCGGACTTAATGCCATAGGGCATCTCTCCCAGTCAACCATTACGCTAAACAGAGATAGAACATTATGAAGGCGGTGCAGCAATATTCAAATAGAGAGGATAAATATATATATATAGGTACACACAATAAGTTCGTATAAATGTTATCTATGTCGGAACAAATATGAAATGTATACGAAAAAAAGAGCAGAGTTAATTCAAAAACGATTTAATCATATACTTACGGACTTGTAGACAATGGTATGACATTATTATTAAACATAATTGATGGTAGGGTGGGAATATCTAGTTTAGATAATAATCTTGAGCTACCTAAGATTATCGTTTGGCATTTAGATGGGTTCACGTTTATGCCAAACACAGTAGACCATTCTGAGATATATTTCAAATCATCATTTAACATTGAGATAGCACTAAGGATATTTGAAGGTTCCACTTGCGCATACAACTGCAGATCATCAGCATACAAATGGTAAGAGCTCTTGAGATTTAGTGTGATGAGATTTATAAAAATGGAAAACAGAAGAGGGGACATAATACCGCCTTGAGAGACGTCAATTAACACATCACACCAGTCAGATAGTATATGACCAGTACGCACAGCCTGTTGGCGCCCTCGATGATATGTTGAGAACTATTCCTGAGCTGAAGACGAGATATTCAAATGAGAAAAAAGAGCTAACAAGATATCATGATCGACAGAATTAAATGCATTAGAAAAATCAATTAAGATGAGAACGGTCAGTTTTGATTTTTCCATTCCCTCACGAATATCTTCCGTAACCTTGAGAAGAGCAGTAGTTGTAGAAGGACCCGGGCGAAAACCAGACTGATAAGGGGAAAGAATATTCTTTGAGAAAACAAAAGAAGAAATCTGTTTATGAGCAACCAGAACCTTAGAAAGAAAAGGCAGAATAGAAATTGGTCTGAAATTAGATAAAACGCTGCATTCAGTAGATTTCGGGATGGGAATAATAAAGGCTTTACGTCAGAGAGTTGGAAAAGCACCGGAAGCGAAAAGTTAATTATATGAGTTATCACGGGTAAAACAGAATCCAGCACGTGCAAAACCATTACCCTACTCACATCATCACATCCAACGACTTTCGATTTAATAGAGGAAAGTGCTTTGCGTACCTCGTCTTCGTCTACAGAAGTAAGAATGAAAGTTTCATGAGAATAAGAAGGCATGGAAGTTATAAAATAGATAGCATTAGCTCTAGAATTATCAGAAACTATTTGAGAAGACAGAAAATGACGATTACAATCGTCAGGAGAAAAGGTGACGCTATTATAGTCAAATTACGATTTTCCATATCCAAGCGTATTCAGAAACGTCCATATATCAGCAGAAGATAAATTAAGTAGTTGTTCGTGGATATATTAGCGTTTAGCAGCTCTCATCATCTGATTGCATCGATTTCTTGCAGCTTTATATGCTTGCCACTTTACATCAGTGCGATTCTTCTCGAAAGCACGGAAAGCTCTATCGCGTTTAGCCATAGCCATTCTTAACCCAACCGTGATCCATGGAACAGTAGGACGCTTCAGTCGAACAACACGTTTAGTTGCATGTTCATTATACAGTCCTATTATGTTGCTGTTAAAGAAGTCGACTTTTTCATCAACTGTGGAAGCGGAATATACAGATGATGACCATTTAATAGCATCTGCATCGCATTTAAGCTTGTCCATATCTATTCTAGCAAGACTGCGAATAGAGATGGACACAGATAAAGGCTTGGGAGACTTTAATTTATATGACAGATAAAGCAGGTCATGCCATGAAAATCCAGAAGCAGGGAATTGTCTATAATTGACAACGTGATCAACGGAGGAGACGGCTATAAGGTCTATCCAGGTGTCAGCAGAGTGGAAGTTGTGATGTGTTGCATTTAGAGGCAAAATAGTGAAATTATGCGACAACATGGTCGACCTCAGTTTGAAAGATTTAAGAGAAACCCCGGATAGGTCAGTGTTAAAGTCTCCCATGATAATGTGATGTGTATAGGCGGAACTGCAGGGCAATAAATTTACTTCCAAATCGGAGAAGTAGTCCACTTGAGGTGGACAGTAGACAACTCCAAGAAACACTTTAACACTCTTGACATTAACTTCAACAAAAATATATTCCATTGAACCGGAATATAGGGAAGAAGATATGTTTAATATTTTATAAGGTAAATTATTACGCAGATAGACAGCGACACCTCCGCCTCTTTTACCAGTGCGGTCACTACGGAGTAAAATATAACCTGGAAGACTATAAGACGTGGAAGATAGTTCTGGCTTGAGCCAGCTTTCGGTAATGAGTATAGCATGAACTGCATTAGATTTTTAGATTTTTACTTTATTAACTAACATTTACAAAAACATTACATAGTTTTATAACTTCGCCAAACTGTAAAGACACTCTTATATCGTATTACATAATTAAATGAGTAAACAACCTACACATTACAGCAAACAAATAATTTTTTTTTAATACAGACACTATAATTTCCACAAGGCCACGTATACAAGCCCGTGCTTGACCACAATCCCACCCGGTGGTAAGTGGTGACGCAGACTTAGATAGTAAATCGCGCTGTCTTAGCGTAACAAAAGCCTATTCACTTTTACCTTTAAGACGTGCAGATTGTGTTAGGACGGAAGGATACATGGCAAATTATTCCACACATCTACGTTTGCACTTACGCTGTACGCATTAAAAACGTCGAAGCAAACCAATACAACAAAGGGGTGAAGACCCACCGACCACCTTGTCGTCCGATGGTGGAAAAGAGAGGGAGGAATTAAAGCGTGCAATTCCTTCACACACTCACCGAAATGGATACCGAGAGGTTGCTACTCTCCGCCCCTGCTCGAGACTGACAAAGTTGGTTTCAACAAAATCAAGGTCAATAATAAGCCACTTAGCACGTCTCTTCATTGAGTCCAACGCTGCCAGGCGGCATTTTGCAGCACCAGCCCATATATGATAGTGGTATATATGTGCCATGCACGATCGGACTTGCGCTTTCTACAAGGTGAGACTCTGCCCCGACGTGAAGTACCGCCGCACTTTTGCAAGAACACTAACTATCCTTGCGGCTGCTTTGGCTCTGGACTCAATGATCTGCCCTTAGTTGAGATTCGGAGAAAATTCAACCCCTAACAACTGAAGTCGCTCAGTGTTCTCTACGGATACACTCCACAACTATGCTATCGTCTGCATACCCATAGTCACCGGGCATTAGCAGATCATTAATATGCAGCAGGAAGAGAGTTGTGTAGAAAACGAACCCTTGAGGAACACCGGCGTCACTAGCCACAAAACCAATCAGCAGCCATCGACGACGACCCGGAGAGACCGTTCACTCAGAAAGTCCTTTACCCATTCAACAAGTTCAAGGGATTAGCCGTACGCTGGAAGCTGTCCCTGTCATCAAGTGTCTCTTGTTTGAATCTTATTTTTTTAAAGCAAAGCCGCCGATTATCTTTTTATACGTTTTATATAGCATATATAGTAGTCAAACACTGGCTTATAGTATTAAGAAAATCTAAATATTTGCAGACGCATTAAGAATTAAAGACAATACTATAATAAGCTGTTTCTAAAATAAAATTTGTAAATATTTTGTAATCATTCACATTGTAAAATTTATTTTGAAAAAAAGTCCTGCTGGGTTTCTCGTGGTTCTTCCCAGGACAAAGATTTTTCCGAGCCAGTGGTAAAGTAAAAAATGACTTTCAATAAGAATTACATGTAATCTATATTGAATACAAAATATTCTATTCTATTCTATAATTTCATGAATATGACCATGAATGTGTATGTGTAGAATCATCTCATCTCATGAACTCATGATCAATCCTTGTTAGTTTACTTAAAATCTAACATTTTTATTATAGTTTTAAAACATAAGTAAATAGAAAAGTCAATCATACTTTCAAAAAATAACGCACTAAACTTAGCTTGCTAACTTTTTTATGAGCTCACTAGCTTTTTGTCCGCGAGTTAGTCCGTGTAGAAAAAATAGTTATAATAGGATTTTTAATTGTTTTTTTAATAATTTTAACACATAAATTATTTATTTAAAATGTTTGAATACGTATAAAATATAACAATCTTTCTTACAGTGTAGGGATTTAAAGGTTATCTAAACATGAGAATAAAATAAAATTTTCTTAAATTTAATGAACACGAAGCTCGGCCTTTGATATGGTGAACGTGACACGGAGGTATTAGCTTTTTACAACAAAATCGAAATATATACTACCATACCTAACTACCATAGTGTGTCTTTGTAAACAAATTTTTTGTTTTTCTTTTGGGTGGGTGCTAGAATCACCAGCCTACTCTGTGCGCTTACTCTATGCCATATACAACTAACCGTGGAAAAAGCAGCTTTCTCTCAATTCTACTCCCGCTACCTTAAGAATTTGACCTTGAGATTTGTTTTTTTATTTATATTTAATAAAAGGGGTAATTTAATGGTGTTAGGGGAATCCTAGGAATAAATACAGACTCTCTTCGAGAATAAACCGTCATTATAATTGCCTCGATTACATGGCGATGCAACTATTTTTACTTGCAATCTGGTGCCATTGCATAATTTTGGTGGATATATTATATAGCGCAGCAACATAATTGGTGTAGCAACTCTAAATTTTAATATATGAGTTGGGAGACCGTGTATTGAGGACCTGACAATGAATGGCATCATCGGTGTTTATCACTAAGTCGACAGATTTATATTGATATTCGACCCCTACGAATGATCTCAAAAGTAGGTATTTCATTTATGATGCTGCGGCTACACTAACCAATGCCCATAAACGTAACAATTATTGCCTTAAATTTAACGCGATAAAATGAGTGGCTACACTTGAACGGTCATCGTCGTTTCCCGTTGAACGGCATTAAATTTGCCGTTAAACGGCGTTAAATTTGCCGCTGAACGAACGTTGAACGAGAAATATATGATGAGTTCCAGGAAATCACTATTTCCTATTTTAAGCAACAGGTCCAAGAACTGTCCATCAGTAACATCTCCCCTCAGATGGTTTCTTATATTATTGGTAAGGCCCAGTTTTGTCACTGAAGGCAAAAAATGAGACCGCTTCACGCACGCTTTAACTTCGTCCGCTCGTCAGTTCCTCTGGGCGCTAATGATAAAGTCTGCCAGAAATCGCCTGCTAGCAATACAGTAACTCCTCTTATTTGACAATTATCATCATAATATCTTGTGAAGATCTAATAAGGGCTTCGAAACCACCATTATGAGCCATAATTCTCTCATTCCAAACAATTAATTTCGTTTTGCGGAGTACTTCTGCCATATTAGTTTGTTTGGGTATTTTGCAGAGTGGGGTTTCGGTTTGTCAAATCGAGAAGTTTAAACGTGGAGTGTGCAGTTTTATCTCCTTCCGTGGTATGACGATTACTTCTCACAGTGTTCAACAGTAAAGTTATTACAAAATTATTGCCTGTTCCATCAGAAGCATCCAAATAAATGATATCACCTACATCTGCGTCGATACTGGAAAGTATTTAATAATAGAAATGTCTTTGTTCATTAGTTAGTGAGCCTTCACGACTTGACACAAGTTCTGCTTAGGAATTGATATCGTAACTAATTCCTTCAGATAGTCCCGGTTATTTCGTAAACCTTCAGACTGCTGTAGGCTTTGTTCTACTAATTCTAATACAGCTTTTCCTATTGTTACCCGATTTTATTGTAGATTTTATCTGCTAGATGTTCATCTATAATACCAGAAAACATTTCTACTTGACTTTTTTTGCCTTAAATGTTCGTGACAGAAACATATTATAGGGGACCACCCACATACTGTCTACTTCAATGTCTTTTAATTTAAATGTAAAGTCACCGTCAACCAAAGATCGTCTTCAGTGCTGTGGTTAACCATCGTCACTTGTCTGTGTATCTCTAAAATATTTTCTGGGATATTTTTGCTATATTCATTATCTTTCATGTAGGAAGAATTACTATTGAGGTTCCCACATGGACCGTGTATCTGAAACTTCCAATCAAATGATACACCTGGCCCTGCACTTTGAATTTAGGCATAAAACTATCCTGTATTATCTTTATAACTCCAAATGAGGTCATTTGAAAACAACTATTATAACGACAAATTCCTAGCTATGAAATGATCATGATCAGGGTGGAGGTTTTATGTCAAACAGTAAAGAAGATCTGAAAACTTTTGCAAAGGTTCGAGCTGTACCTTTCCTGAATAGCACATTCCCACAGATTCACCCTTGTACTTGAGAGTTTTACACCACTTGCATTCGATGTTCACCGGTCCCAAAATAACAGTATTATCACTATCGTACGCTATGTTACTACCGTAACTCAGTCCAGAAAAGGCTTTAGAATTCCAAGTAGTAGACGTCTTTCAAATGGCTGTCGTTCATGATTTCGTTCATATTGTAACTGTGATACTTTGTAAACTTCATGGTGATATTTGTCTTGTGTTTCAGTTGTGATATCAACGAGAGCCTGGCTGTGAACTTTAGGGTGTTTTACTAATAATTAGCTGCATATTTACTGTGGTTAGAAGGTTCATTTAGTTTATATTTTTTGTTGCTCCCTATGTTGCAATTTTCTGACTACATTGGTAACCCTTGCCCTGCGTTTCTTTACCTTATTTTTTGTGACTTATTTGGCAAATTAATTTCATTTTGGCCTGGCTCTTGGGTAGTGAATGTTGGAGATTCTATGTAATTTTTTGTGGACAAAGAAAAAATTAAATCTGACTCACATTAATATTCAATAATTATATAAATAAGCGAATGAAAGTCTTGCAAAACATTAGCTATTGGTGAAGGTTGAGTAAAGTTAGAATAGTAAAGGGTAGAATTTTCTTCCAAATTTATACGAGACCACCTCTCTGGTATTTCCTATTTAACAAAAAAATTCATTAAAATCGGTTCAGTAATAACGAAGATATTGCGCAATATACATACAACATTAATATCGTCGAGTTGTAAACCTCTTTATTATTGAAGTCAGACACCATGCACAAGATTTTATATAAGAGAATAAGAGTGACAAACGAGCACGCAGTCCACCGGATGGTAAGTGGATGCTGTGATCTATAAACATCTACATTTATCCTCGATTAATTAATCAAAATGCAGATGCGTTGTCAACCCAGAGGACTAAAATGGAATGTCTCCTTTGCAGTAAACAGAGTATCCGGTTCTCTGCACTGGAGAACTCGGGTGGGAAACCCGTTCGAGCCAAACTATTTATGGTACAACCATAATATAGTTGCAGCGTGGCTGAAGTATCTGTTAATTCTCATAATAACTGATACTATGAGAATTTAGAAAAACACTGATAAATTTTGTTATGCACTAAAACTTGACATAGTCAGCTTTAATAAAAAATTTACGATGCTTGACACTCTTCGCGCACACAGTGCATACAATTTTTTATTTCACTAGGTATAGTCGGCATGTTCGTCCGACGTAGGGCATGAAAGTACTCCTTAGTTTTTGAGCTATGCCGGGTGCTACTCAGTGTAGGTCGTTTCAAAAATGAAAGTTTAACATGATGCGTATGTTGTTTGTTTAATAACATTTTCCTCGGAAAGATCTGAACCAATTTTAATGATACTCTTTTTTTAAATAAGCTATACTGTGGAAGTATTCACATAAAATCTTTAAAAAATCACCTGCAAGGCTAGATAAATTGGGAATGCACTTTTAAATGTTACTATTTAGACGATATTATCTTGTTTATTCTAAATGGTAAAATAATTAGACTTTTAAAAAAGCATCCCGAATTCAAAAAAAAAATTATAAACAGCCACTTCAATTTTATTTAGTTATTTGTATAGATTATTGTTCAAAAAATAGTCTCGCTGGGTTTCTTGCTAGTTCTTTCCACAGGAGAGGTTTTATTCCGAACCGGTGATGAAAGCATGAATGACTTTCAACAAGAATTCTTGTAATCTATATTGAATATAAACTATTCTATTCTGTTCTCTAATTCTTTGGGAAATTTTCTTATATTAGTATCGATTATATCCTTCTTAATTCTCATAACTCACGTCTTACTTTCATCCTTTTTAGTATAAATTTTAATCAATCTCTGGACTTACGCCAACAAAATGGTGTATTTCTGGAGCTATCGGTCCGTAAAAAGGAAATGTTCCGCGAAACATTTATTTTCACGTATATAACAGTACTGCAGGAGATCTGAGTTATCACTTGACAAATCTCTTATAAATCTCTTCAAAATCATAAGAATAAACGGGAATAAACTGGAATAATTATGACAAGATTTTGAGTGAAAATTTTGCCGGCAAACAGACTGCAGCTACAGAAGTATTAGCTATGGAGACTTCACCACGATCATCCGCTCTCTAACGATTCGACACTCATTGTGTGGAGAGTAATTAGCGCACGTTGGATGCTTTAGATGAAACTAGTTTTTACGGATTTTATCGCGTATATAAACTTATTTTATATTCCCGACGTTTCGAGCACTTACAACTCCCATGATCGCGGCGGGACCGGAGGCGTTCAAAGTCCTAATGTCATTGTTAGCCACGGCTACTTCCAGATTTAAATTATTAATTTTTATTCCGATTTACATAGTATGAACTAGAGATGAAACAGATAGCTGTTTTGGCCGGATACCGGATACCGGATATTCGGCAGTCTTATCGCCGGATAGCCGGATATCCGGCCGCCGGATATTCTGCCGAACATTGCCGTTTGGTGCATCGCAAGAAGCGAAAAGTAAAGTCAGTGCAAACAGTTCGCATCGTAACCCTTATATTTTGTCGGCAGGTATTGCTAGTTGCTACACAATTTATCAAAGTTTGCCAAAATCTATCTTTCAGCACCCTACAGCAGTGTATACAGAGAAAGACTTTTTTCTGAAGCTGGCCTTGTTTATGAAGACAGGCGAAACCGCTTGTTACCTTTCAATGCAGAGAAATTAATATTTATTCACCATAATTTGCCCTTAGCTACGTAGTACTATTATTTATTCTGTGCCTTAGCGCAGTACGAGTACTAATTTTGAAAGTTTTAAAATGAAAATTTTGTGATTTTTTAAGTGACATTAATGAAGTACTTAACTAAATTTGATTTTTTTTAAATCCGGTATCCGGCAAGGTAGCTGTTTGTTATCCGGTATCCGGCTGGATAGCAATTTCAGTCCGGATAGATCGAATACCGGATAGTTACCGGATATCCGTTTCATCTCTAGTATGAACTTACAGTACCTAAAAGTCTTGCAGTTGTTTGCTTGGGGTGGGATTTAATTTTATTAATTTAGAGGATCCCAAGCAGATGGTAACACCAGCAATCTTTTCGACTTTTTTACTATTTAGGACTTTTTTGATTTTAATAGATCATCCTTGGAGAGAATCAATCTTGTAACAACTTTTTAATTGCTTGATTTAAGATTTCAGCTCTTCCTCGAATGTTTTTTTTTTTTTGGTCAATATTTTGACGCACGTAGGAATGAGATTTTATGGTCTCGGCATATTTTAAAGATATTGTTTTTTTTAATTTAAGGCTGTTAGATATCTTGCGCGCTTGGTCATGAGATCTTCAAATCGGCAAATTTTATTTGCAATTACCAGTCCATACTGGTTTACATAACGATTTCTTATATTCATTAACTATTATTAACTACTTATTTCAGATGACTTTGATTTACGACGACAACTTGTGGTAGCAACAACACTTCAAAAGAACTTAAATCAATTAAGTTTGTCTCACTTAACACGCACTCGAAATAATTCCACCGTCATCTATGGCAAATCCGTAGATTACGGTGGTGTGAATAAAAGTGGTCATTTCACTTCATCTTAAATAAAAAGGGCGCGTCGCTAATTTGCACCCGCTGCTGCATTGCGTTGTTTTTAACGCATTATGAATTTAAATCATTTCATAAAGTTTATAATCGCTGGTGCTTTTCGGCTATACACCGTTGAGTTATACAAAATATACGCTATTACAGACACGCTGTAATTTCTGCAACATTACACACCACTATTTAGAAATTAACGCTGATTATTGACTGTAACTACGAGCTTCTCGGTGGGTTAATTTGATTACTCGATTTTAAGATACATATATTTTTCCGCGCAATCAAGTGTTTAACGGTCACAAGTTTTCAAGGTTCAAGGTTCAATACATTCTCTTGTCAGGTATAGTTAGAAAGTAAACTAATAGTCTGCGTACCATTACAGCGTGTGCACCTGCCACGCCCAAGCCACTTCTCATTTCCGAGAGGAGTTTTAAGACAAAGAAGTGTCTTCGCGTTGACAGACTTTCTTCATCCTTATATTATTTTCAATTTGTGCAGGTTTTTTGCACGGTATTTTCCTCACCGCTGAGAACGTAGTAAATCAGCACTTAAAATTGCTATTTAAAATTTCACTAATGAAATTCCCACTGGGTTCGAGAGTAAATAATAAAAGTGTAAAAAATACTTTAAATAATAACTATAGGCGAACTAAATAACTAAAAATAATATAATTTCCCTTTCTGTAAGGGTTTTAATTCTTCGATACAATATGTGTAACATAATTATGATTTTTTTTTGTAATTTAAAGATGGCTTTTACTTTTTGATTAAAGTAAATTTCTAATGATTTGTTTTTTTTTATTGAATTGGACTATACCTCTAGGATGATCCGGTTTAGATTTTATGTTTGATTGTAATATTTACATAAATAGTATTTAAATAAATTATACTTATGCCAACAGAGGGTTAGCTTTGAGTAGGCATAACTTTCAAGACTCCATTAAAGGGAATTTTTTATTCTGACTAGGAATGTTTTACGTCCACCGACAGCGTCGTGAACCGACTCTTTTTTGTGATTGATTGTATAATTCATAGATCGATTTAAACTAACTTTATGTAATGAATAAACTAAATTAATAATAATAATAATAATATCCATATTTCAGACACAACGGCCAGCCTCAACGGAGACTATCCATCGGCGCAGGACAGGAATTATAGTGTCAAGTCCATGCGCAAGCACAGATGCGCTGTGAGGGAATCACTCTCAGAGTCCGATGGAATGGTAAATGGACACCACCGGAGAGATATTGGGCGCAAGACTGACAGATTTACGTGTTTTATGAGGTACGGCGGTGAGATACGGCTAAATTCTTGTTCCCGAGCAACTACTTAGAATTTCTTGACGGAAAAACTAAATAACAATTTTTTTTCGATCCGGCTGAAGATTCGAGTACGGGACCTCATGCATGCATCATAGCAGTTGCGTTTACACTTTACAATTACTAGACCAAATAGGCTATAATGAATTATCTATCTAAATAGGTAGGTATGTTTATAAAAATATTATTAACAAGCGATTTACCCCCAATTCGATTAGATATGATCTATTAATGTGGCGTTATTTAGATTAAAGATAATCAAAAACTATTTTACCAATTTTTCGATGTTTTTTTTAAATAAATTTTTAAGGTTTTCGAATAGGATAGGCTTCTGACATTGTTCTTAATCTGTTCGCATAGTTATGTCACATTCGGTTCAGCCATTCTAAAGATTAGCTCGGAGAGACAAATACTTAACTTTATATCATTACTTCTCGAGATATGCGAGAATTTCACCAACGTAGAAAACGTGAGGACTAAGATCGAATGCCCCGTTTCCAGTAAAAGGGTATCCGGTTCTCTACACTCACCATACGAAACACAGCAGCATTAAGCTACTATTTCACGTTGGTTTTCTGTGAGAGCGTGGTCCTTCCCCGGTCGAGCCGACCCATCCGTGCTACAATTGTACTACTAATATAACTGCAGCATAGCTACCCTTAACCGAAGAGCATGTATACCTACGCAAACATGCTCTTCGGTTAAGGGTGCTCTTAATCTGGCGCATCTTCGATATATCGATAATTTGATCGATACACTTTCGTTTAGGGCGTCCCTTCCGGACTCCATCGTTTACTTCTGCTGTATAAAGTTGAAAACTACTACATGATCAAAATACCGAAGCATTCCTCTCTGAATATTTCCTTTCATAACATTGATTCAAATACCAACCGAAATCATTAAGAGTAACAGAAAATATTAAACTGTTAAACATCGACTTCTAAGAAAGCAGGATACGTAAATTAGCAGCTTAATGCTGCTTAGTATAGTGAGTATAGAGTCTTCAGGGGTCCTCAATTGGTAAATAAAAATGACTTTTAATAAGTATTATTTAATAAAAATTATTATCTATATTCTTTTCTAGCCTGTATTTTGGTTCTTAATTGAAGATAGATGTAGGTATCTGTGGGCCACATCATCCACTTACCATCAGGTGGACTATGTGCTTGTTTATCACCCTTATTCTATAAAAAGGTTATATAACAAATTCCACAGGACAGGCAGGATAGGACAGGATAGAACATGAGAGAACAAAATAGAGTAGACCAGGATATTTCTTATTCAATATGGATTATATTTTTTACTTCTACAACGGGTTATCAGATCAGCTCTACAGTGCTGTATTATTGCATTGTCATTGAAGTAACATAATTATACCTAATTTCAGCTCATTCGGATTTCAGCTAGAGTTTCAAAAATTGATTATAAATTGAAATCCCCAAAAATACAAAGAAAGCATATTTGTAACGAGCTTGTAATAAAAGGTAATAAAAATAAATCATTGGTGAAATAGCCATGAAATAAACACAAAAATTGGTTAACTTGTTTGTATTATTTAAAAGCGCATATAATAAAAGATAATGCTTCCCAGTTTCAAAGTTTTAATTAAATTTTTGTTTGCATAAGTTAATTGAGAATTTTTGCACCGAACATGTTAACGATATAAATAAAAAAAATAAATTAGCTATCCTATTAAGAGTTGAACTGTATTTTTGTTCCTGGATGATTTTTTTAAATAAGGGTGACATTCGATCACATAATTCATCTGATGATTCGTTGTCACCCTGAGAATGGATCGTTTCCAGTAAAAATCGTCTCCGGGTCTCTACACTCACCACACGAAACACAGCAGCGTTAAGATGCTATTTTACGCTAGTATTCTTCATAGCAGTGTAATATTATTGTATTTGGTATGGTGAGAGACTTTTTTTACAGCGATCCATATTATATTCCATCTTAATTCTCTTCTTCTGTTATCAAGAAGATGCTACCCATTTCCTTTTTTAGTTTCCCTCTGTCGCCTCTTAAGACACCCACGGGATGAAATGGGTTAGTGGTTTATTTTTCGCCACCTCTACGTGGCTAATATATTATTTCTGTTCCCGTTCATCAACTAGATTTCCAATAGTTAATAAAGTTGGATATTTGCCATAGTGGCCACGCTTGGCATGCGAGTTGCCAACTGCACATTTGTAATATCTTGAGCTATGATCAGGAAGATGCTGCTGCCCATCTTTATTTCTACTTCCGTTCATGAATTTAGTTCTTCTCACACATTCTCCATGAATAGAACTACATTTATGAAATTTTGAAGTCTACTCGAACGTAAAAAATACTGGCGTGTGGTGCTAATCAATATTCAATGGGAACAATATTAATAAAGACCATGAATTTAAACCTTATTCATCAAGACTACATTAACTTTAATAATGAATATTATGTAAATAACGCATTTCCGATTCCAGGACAATTTTACGTGAATAAAGACACATCCAAAGATAATAAAAAAATAAAAAAAGGAATAAAAAAATAAACGTGCCCGATATAAAAAAGTGTTGCTAGACGTATGATATTTATGCGATTCTGATAAACTAACTTATGTGTTTCTGAAGCCTATACTAATATATTGCCAATATAGACACGGATACCGACGTGACAACATCCAGTTTTGCTAATTTTAGTACGAAATAGTGTTATTGATGTTTCTAAATTCAAGCCCACGCGAGCGAAGCCGCGGGTATAAGCTAGTTTTATTATAATTTAAGCATCATTTTGATGGCTCTCAGGAAGTTGGAGTATACTGTAGGTAATAAATAAAGTTTACTCAGTTTCTTTCAGTAAATAAGTTGTACACAACAACCTTGTTCTCTGCAGAGCTTAGTACACAGTGGTATCATGACAGTTATGTCGGGCACTGAACATCCTTATACTAGTCACGTAGGGCCATTACAACGCTATAACAAGCCCAGGTGGGGAAACCGGCTACATACCAATACGAGCTCTGATTATAGGCAATTTTCCAAATAGTCTCGTATCGCATTTGTGTGTTTCTGTTAATCTTACTGAGAATTCTTGTAGGCGTTCTTCATCACATTTTATGTATAAATATGATAATAATGCCACACAGCAGCCACACTACAGCTGTATTTTGATTTTAATATGAAAGACTTAGCTTGACCGGGGAAGGACCACGCTCTCACAGAACACAAGCATAAGATAGCAATTTAATGCTGCTGTGTTTAATATGATGAGTGTAGAGAACCATAAAACCTTTAAACCAGCAACGAGGCATTCCATCTTAGTCCTCAGGAGTGACACCGCGTCCGCATTTTGATTCTAAACCGAAGGTAGATGTAAAAGTTTATGAACCACAGCACCCACTTAGCATCAGGTGAACTGTGTGCTCGTTTGTAATCCTTATTCTGTATTTTAAAAAAACAAGTCCAAAAGCTAACTGTCAATCGCGACATATGTTTTACTATCTTTTAACCTACAAGTTTCCTTTTTTTATAGGATATGGTGACAAACGAGCACACAGTTCACCTGATGATAAGTGATGCTGTGGTCCAGAGACATCTACACCTATCTTCAAATACGAAACAAAATGCAGAGGAGTTGTCACCCCTGAGGACTATGATGGAATGTCCCGTTTCCAACAAAAAGGGTCTCCGATTGTAGAACCGGACGCGGACACACACACTCGCCATACGAAACACAGCAGCGTTAAGCTGCTATTTTAGGTCATTTCTCGGTCGAGCCGACCCATTCGTGCCATATCTATACTACTAATATAGCTGGAGAATGTCTCTACCACGTAGAACAGATTCCTCAAGGTGATTTCCTGAGCCTAATTCACCTGCGACTTAGTCTGCGAAGAACATATACAAAAAAAAAAACAGCAGATCTATAATACAGGTATCTTCCATAAAATCTCTTCAAACTTTTTGCTATGAACTCGAAACATATGTAAACCTATTTGTATCGACAGTAGTCTAATGGCAGAGTATGGACGGCTAACTCAAAGGGTCCTGGGTTCGAATCCGCCGCTCGACTACTGTCGTGAACCACTCCTATCAAAAGCATTTTAAACTTACCAAGAGCGGTTAACGAAATGTTAGTAATGTTAATATCCTCGTTAGTATTATGTAAAAAAAATAAAAAAGTAATCCATGTAGTTGTGGTGTTAGAATACCCATTACTCCATATCGTCGAGTGGCTATCGTAAGAGGCGACTGAGGGAAACTAAAGCAGAATTTGTGTAGCTGCATTTTCTTGATAATAACTCAGAACAACAAAAAAACTGCGGTAGCCAATCCGCCAGCCAAGCGTAGCAACTATGGCAAAATGTCTATGGGGCAATCTTTAGGAGAAACCTGTTTTCAGCAGTGAACTTTTATAGGTTAAAATTAAAAAATGTAGATATATTAATTTCAAGAAAATGCTGACAGATATTAATACAACATAGAACGTGATTTACAAATTAATATTACTTTAAATTCTCTTATTTTCTGCGGTGTGGTCAACTTCAAATTGCGTCTTTTAATCGGCCAGTTTTCGACCAGTTTTTATTTTACCCTTTTACATTTAAAGCTTTGTGGACGAGTAAGTGAAAATAACGCAATGTATGACATTTGAATCAAGGCTTTAGTATGAGCCATTAATAGTTTACTGATTGAAAAAAGCATTGAGTAAGCTCTATCTTTTTCGTGTCGATTTTAATATCTTTTTTAACTGTTACACTTTTGAACACTATTGTGGTTGAGCATT
The DNA here is from genome assembly GCA_907164705.1 of Parnassius apollo. NCBI lineage: Eukaryota > Metazoa > Arthropoda > Insecta > Lepidoptera > Papilionidae > Parnassius > Parnassius apollo. The sequence goes on along the minus strand of CAJQZP010000685.1, from coordinate 123,657 downwards.
TTTTAATTAGATTGAAACTGTCTCTGAAAACAATTTTAATTTCTCGAGGAGCAGAACAGTATGAAACTCGCAAATGTAAAATAATTATTAAGTTAACTAACGCCCTCTCGCGTCAATAATCGGATACTCTTCACATGTCGCCGCAACGCGCATGGTTGGAGAACATTAACAACATATTATATTATATATATTCAATAAAATTGTTTACAATTTTTATTTTATTAAGAAATTCTTATTGAAAGTATCTTAGTTTTAATTTGCCACTGATTCTGAAAAAAACCTCCTGTCCAGGAACGAACCAGCATGAAATTTTTATTTTCAAAAAAAAAACAGTTAAAAATAATAAAGTAATACAATAATCAACAACTCAAAACAAATTAGAAATAACGTGGTAGCAATCAACTCATTCCCATTACATTTCTATAGAAAAAATTGAAACTGCAAGCCTTAACAAGCAACTTACCTTGTAATTACATGGCGGCTTTAGTGACATGTTATTAGCAATTTGAACTCCATATTAAAGAAATGGTAGACAAAAACTTGATAAAACAATAACATTGATTTTAGAATTGTAGCAAAAAATATTCTTTCCGGTTACTACCGGTATATGAAATCGCAAAAAGCAAATTTCTACAGTCATCTAAATATAAAGTATGTTAATCCTAAATACCTGCCCTTTATTGAGCGCTGGGAGCTCATCATCATCATCATCATTACAGCCCTTCACAAGTTCACCGCTGAACATAGGACTCTCCCAAGGTATGCCACAAAAGCAAGGTCCACCTGCATCCATCGACTTCCTGCATGTCTTAACAGGACGTCACTCCATCTAGTGTGGGGTCGCCCTACACTTCGCCTACCGGTACAAGATTGCCGCTCGACAACCTTTTTTGTAATGGTTGTCGGTTCATTGACCTATATGGCCGGGTCATTGCCCCTTTTTTTTTTCCTTGAGCTATGCTGCAGCTATATATATATATACCAATGAAATTTTTAATTACAATTTTAAGTGCTGATTTACCACGTGCTTGGTGGTGAAGGAAAACATCGTGAGGAAACCTGCATGTCAGAGAAATAAGAAAAAAATACGGAAATATGTGAAGTTGGTCAACACGCAATGGGGCGGCGCGGCGGACATTTTCTTGCCCTAAAACCCTCTCAGGAATGAGGGGAGGCCTGTGCCCAGCAATGGGACGTATATAGTCTGTAACTTTGTATCTAAATTACATTCAACTAACTCCCTTAGTTATTTGAACGGATTAGTAAACAGGAGGGGCAATGACCCGGCCATATAGGTCAAAAAACCGACAACCATTACAAAAAAGGTTGTCGAGCGGCAATCTCGTACCGGTAGGCGAAGTGTAGGGCGACCCCACACTAGATGGAGTGACGTCCTGTTAAGACATGCAGGAAGTCGATGGATGCAGGTGGACCTTGCTTTTGTGGCATACCTTGGGAGAGGCCTATGTTCAGCGGTGAACTTGTGAAGGGCTGTAATGATGATGATGATGATGAGCTCCCAGCGCTCAATAAAGGGCAGGTATTTAGGATTAACATACTTTATATTTAGATGACTGTAGAAATTTGCTTTTTGCGATTTCATATACCGGTAGTAACCGGAAAGAATATTTTTTGCTACAATTCTAAAATCAATGTTATTGTTTTATCAAGTTTTTGTCTACCATTTCTTTAATATGGAGTTCAAATTGCTAATAACGTGTCACTAAAGCCGCCATGTAATATACATATACATATATATATATATATATATATATATATATATATATATATATATATATATATACCTTTAATTATTCTATACCCTTTGTTGTCCTTTATTATGGCTCCTTTGAGGGTGGATTTTTTTGCACAAATTTATATGATACCACCCTGAAATGTAACCTATTTAATTTTATAACAATAAGGGTTTAAATTCGTTCACGCTAGACAAAGATATTATCACGAAAACAAAAATAAATCATACCTTTTTTGAAGTTGGCTAAAATATTTGTATCGATGATGACTATAATGAATGGATAGTGATGCTTACCACTAACAAACAATGTACAAAATAATTATTATTACAGCATATTTATCAGGAACTCGATCTCGATCCCATCAACAACACGAATATTACACTGCTCTGCAATAAACCTCTCTCTTTTTTTAATTTATTTTTATAAATTAATAAAATAAAAGGTCACGTAATAATTTTACAAAATGTATTAAAAATATAACACCTTTTTACCCGACTGTCAAGGAAGGGTCAAGAAGAATGACGTTTTTTGGTAATTTTACGGTGGATGATTTACGCGTTCAAATACTGGGAAGACAAACTACGTATGAGTATATTATATATAAGTGATCCGAGCTTATGTGATCCTCACTGGGACCGCTGGCTGTATTTTTAGTACAAAACAAGTCCATTGGAAATGAATGTGGCAACTTTTGTATCGTCTCATACATGCAAAATTCCACTGCTGAACGCAGGCCTGCTACATACACTACCTCATAGGGATTTCGCCACCGTTGCCACTGTTAGCAGGCGGGTTGGCAGCCGCAGTTTTTAATAATTTGAGTTGTTTTCATGAAGACGCTGTCTCCTATTTAGTTTACTTTTGTCGATGACAATATGGAGTAGTGGATTTACACCGCTACGACCCGGTTAATACCACATACATACATATTCTCAGGCAAATTGCACAGAAGAGTACAATCTGCCACTTAGTCATGTGTCTTAGTCGTGCCTTTGATTCATTATAATTTGGGCGTTGCTACAGTCTTTTCATCAATGCCAAGTTGACTGTCGGTATTGATAAGTTTGTACACTGTACAGTAAGGCTACAATGGCTATCTGAAAACTAAACCTAGGTACTAAACCTATCCAGCTGCAGAAAGGTCTAAAAGGAAATGACGTTATATCCCCCTTAACTCTACCACTGCATTGTATAACGAAGCTTAATCAATAATAATTAATATTAAAGTAAATAAATTATTTATCATGATTATTATTATGATAATTCAAATGTGTAAATAAGCTTAATATTAAAACACTTTAATTTCAAACATGAACTACTATAGTGCTAGTGAAGGTTAAACATTGGCTTATAAAATTATTACACTTCTTAAAACCTGCTTTAATATATAATAGGTATATATAGGTATATATTAATAGCTATATATAATAAACCTATGGAATTGCTGTTTTGCAATACTGACCATTTCAAATCAAAATATTTTTTATTTGGCTATGAATCCCAATTTCAAATTAATTTTATTTTTAAAATATGGAATTTTCATCGCATCGGAATCTTTTTCATCATTATGGATATTTTAAAAATTCTAGTAATTATGAAATATGAGTACCTTCATTGAAGCAACGGAGCACAAATGGTACGCAACGATCAACGATGTTTACGGAATGAATACCACAAATAAATGAACAAACGAACACATCAACTGTTATTAGTTTTTCAAAATTAAACCCCGTGGTCGTCCTGAAACTTTGGTCGACAATGACAAGTTAAAACTTGTTTGTAGAAACTGATGATACTCAATCTATGCCTGAATTAGCAGCAGCTTTCGACGTTACATTATTGCAAAGATAAAAAAAAACTTAATCAATAATTGCCCTACAAAAACTTAATGATCGCCAGCGTGAAAAACGCGTCGAGATGTACCTTACACTGCTCAATTTTGGCAGACAAGTGAAGGAGTTTTATATCGCATTATTACCTGCGACGAATAATGGATTCTGTTTGGCAATCGCAAGCGCTCAGCAAGTTGGTTGGTTCCTGGTTCAGCCCTTAAAAAATGCCCTAAACGAAAACTTACTCCTGGAAAAGTGATGGTCGAAGTGGGTGGTCTACCGCCGGTGTGATTCATCACAGCTTCTTATCAAACGCGATGAGCATTGCTGCAGATTTGTACTGTGAAGAACTGAACACAAAGATGCAACTAAACACAACGCTCGTCTCCGCTGCTCCTTTACAACAACATATTAACATAATTAATTTAAATTACTTTTAACCTCGTTACTCCAATGTTTGGTTTCAAAATAACCCTATATATTAGTGTATATACTTAATAAAATTCCGATCCTTATTCATCATCAACGTTACATCATTTCACAAGTCCACTGCTGAACATAGGCCTACCCCAGGGAATGCCACAAAGCACGGTCCTGAGTCACCTGCATCCATCGACTTCCTGCATGTCTTAACAGGTCGTCACTCCATCTAGTTTGGGGCTGCCCTACACTTCACCTACCAGTACAAAGCTGTCAACAGAGACCCTTTCTTCGCCATCAGTTTTCGGTTTTTCGAGCAATATGAGCGGTTCATTGCCAGCTTACTAATTCCATTGGGCTATGCCGGTATCCAAATTTTGATGAAGTATAAAATAAAGTTACAGCCTATATACATTCCTCTGCTGGGTATGAGCCTCCTCTCATCACTGAGAGTATTTTAGGGCAAGGGAATTTTTATAAGTTATCGTATTTGCCGCCGCAGTGCGGTAAACGCGATAACTTATGAAAATATCAATTGTTCAACTCAATCTATTTTTTAATATCTTCATTATAGCTCTTGCGATATCGTAATAAATAAATATTAAATTAATCGAATATAAAAATAAAGCATAGCTTGACAGGAATTCATAGCGTAGCTTGTTAACACACCAAAACAGCAGTTTCGACTTACTGTGAAAAACAACCTCACAAATTAATAAAACTGGTCTAATTATAATAAACACCCTTATAAAGAAGAAATAATAACGTAAATAAAAATTAAAAAGGTTTGACCTAGGCATTAAAATACCATTTGTCACATAAATTAACAAAACTAGCCTTATTATAATAGGGTCGATGCGCCGGTAAGCCGGCCGGGTCTAGATTTCGGCCTTTGGCACGAGCTGATGCAGTAAATTTGATTTAATAACAATTTTAATAAATATTATCGTAAGAAATACAGTTTAATGCATTTGTAAATAGTTTCACTATATCTGGTAGCATTAATTAATCAGGTAAACACAACACGCGATTTATAATAAATAGTTTAGTTTGACGCCGACACTGAAGCTATCAAAACAGGTAAGATCGAGCAAAAAAAATAGTGGCGAGCGTTCCATTCAAAGGTAAGTTTCGTGCTGTATTTAATATATAGTTATTTGACACTGATTATTATAATAATTTATTGATAAAGTTAATAAATTAAGTGGCCGAAAAGTGACACATAAAATTGTCCCATTATTTGGTTGTCGGCCATGCGGCCGAAAAGTAGTCTGAGTTTAGCCAAAATACTTTGTCTCTTTCGTTTATTTGGTTACGTACTATAACTCATCTTTCTTACTTATATTGAATCGTAGCGTGCGTAGACACTAACTTTCAGTTTTCGGCCACCAAGTACTGCAATTTGAACAGTTAGTGATGAAACAAAATACCCATTTCAGTCGTGGCCGAAAACTGGATTGACTCTAAAATATATACAATTTAGTTTTCGGCCAACTTAAAATTGTATGAAAGAATACGGCGGCGGAAAATGGAATGCTGTCTTAGTTTACGTTTACGGCCATTTCATCTTATCATATCAAACATTTTATTCACATTGCGTTTTAGGAAGAAGATTCAAAAAGAATTTTTTTTTTCTTCAGATGGCTCCTCTTGGTTAGAGATGAGAATGGTTAGATATGGTAACAGATTTTGTTAAACTAAAATACTTATGAGGAAGTACAAAATACTCGTAAATGAGAATATTTGATTGCTATATTTAAAAGATTTTATTATTAGATTATGATTCAAAGAGAAATAATTAATCATGGTTATTATTTTATATCAAAAACAGACCCAAAAAGAAAAAAATAACGTCACAGTTAAAAAATCGCAATCACCGATTGAGAAAACGAAATACACCGATTTCCCAAACCGTTTTGCCATTTTCTGATTTTACAAAAACACTTTTAAGTTTATAGTACCTCTTCTAATACAGTGGCCGAAAACTAAAATTCTTGTAGGCCGAAATCTAAAATTTGGGGCCGAAAACTAGCGTTTTGCATATTTTTCACATCAAAATTTATTGTAAAAAATATATTTCTTTTTGTAGCATTAATGAGTTATCAAAATGAAAACTACATTATATAAGCTATAAATTAACATGAACAACACTAGGTCAACATAATCGCTATTATTTTTTATAGCACCTTAAAGTTGATAACTCCACTAAAAGGCCGAAAACCAGCGCAACGACCCTAAACATTGTTACAAAGAGATTAAAAAAACTTAAATAAAATTTAAAAATGTATGACTTATTAAAATATTATACGTCACATAAATGGACAAAACTAGCCTAGTTATGATAAATACAGTTAGAAAGAAACAATAACATAAATAAATATTTCAAAGACGTGACTTAGCTTAGTTAATATGATCTCCGTTACAAAGAAACAATAAAAACAAATATAAATATTAAATGTGCGTAACAGGAATAGCCCTTGTGATTATATAATAAGAATAATTAGCTTTCTTTACCAATTTGTAATTTAAGAAAAAACCTTTCCAATATCAGTTTCGCAGCGAATGCGAAAAACTGGTGAATCTGCTTCACGCCTGGCATGGATGCGCCCATCGCGTATCCATGGGTATCTCCAGCCTTTGTGTCGTGCTTCTTCACGCGATTTATGAAAAAGCTGCCTGTTATGCTAGGTTAACCGGTCGTTTATATAGAAGCGGCTGCACTGTGTTCACTATCCCTGCAGTATCCGCTGCAGGCCGACTTCGAGCAGCGCGGATCAACTGGTCGCGGAGAGTTCTGCGAGGTAGCCGGACGACGAGAGTGCGAGGGCGAGGAACAGCGCCTGCGCCGCTGATAACATCGACGCTACGTCGCTTGATGGGGCCAGGGAAATGCCCACCTTTTGAGCAATTAACGTAATCAGGTGTATTGGATTCTCATAAGCGTGTTCGTCTAGACCTGTAATTTCGAGGGCATTTAAGCTTCCGCTTCAGCTATGCGCGTGACAATATTATTGACCTTTCCCTTCATCGTGTTTAAGCGGTTGTTAAAATCAGCAACAGTGGAGTTCAATTTTAAAACTTCCTGTTTAAAGCTAGTCACTTCCCGCCTACAGCTTATCATTTCCTGGACTAAAGTAGACAATTGTGTGCTAATTAGTTTTAATTCTTGTGCCACATTTCTTTTTCGTAGATAAATCAAGGAGTGGATCACTCCCGGAGCCACTCGATTGTGGAGTTATGTTTTTGTTTGATTTATTGTTGCAACTCTTACAACGCCATCCAGCGGGAAGGCGAGCATCCGATTCAATATTGACACATTGACGGTGAAAAATTAATCCACACAAACTACACTTAACGCCATCTGACGGATTATATTTTCTACAGGTGCTGCACTTATTGGCCATATTAGAGTAGATGTTATCTATCTATGATAAATAGCAACAGAGTTTAGCAATCAATCGCTAGATGGCAATATAAATATGAAATAATTACTAATTTTATTGTTTTTTTTTTGTAATTTACGGTTATTTAACTTTTCTTTTATTAAATATATTTTGGTCACTATGTCATTAACACAACACTAATTATTTAGCCTATATCAAATCGTACCTATGTATTGGAAACGAATATCTGATATTGTATCTATATATTTGTTGATGTTTTCGTTATATTAAATTGAATCGTGTCGTGTTTATGCCATCTAGCGTATTTTGTGCGTAACCTTGAGAGTTAATCAATTTTTGTACGATAAAATCATTTTACGTATAAAATGAAGTAGATGGCGCTATTACAAAGTATTGTTTTAAAAAAATTTCCGAGGAATACATTTTTAATTTATTACACTTAACTTCTCAAAATAGTCCCATATTATGCGTGTAAGCGGACGGGACATTGTTATACATAATCTGCCTTATTAATAAAAATTGCTTATTCCAATCCTAATTCGAAGTTACACTTGGACTAGCTAATCTCAGAGTAACTGACTATTTACTTCGTTATTACAATGTTATTAATAAGCATGGAGTAACCTCGGACTAACTATACATTCCTTACGCCGGGATTAAGGCTTGCGCTATGGCAACCCACTTATTTTAAAAGTAAAAAAGAGTGAGTCAGTGAATGATTAGTGAATGAATTCAATGCTTGATGATGACATTAATGACAGTGACAGGCAATATTTTGAGTTTGACAAGAGATAAATGTTACGGGTTGTTCCTTGTTCCTCGTGTTGTTTTCGGAATCGGTGGAAAAACTATGTTCTAAATATAATCATTTTTAATTTTATTTGTAACGAAATTTTAGAATTAAGAAAAGAGCGTGCAGGGCAAAATTAATTAAATAACCATTTTTGTTTTGTTTTTTGGGGATAAATAAAATCTTTTGTACATGTAATTATTGTATATTTATTTAAAAAAAACGTTAATAAATGCTGCCCGAACAGAATTTCCTCTAACGGAGTTATTTACTAATTGTGTGACTGATATATTTTCATCATCTCCTTATACTACATCCTCAAGCAGATCTTGCTTTTGCATTGCAATGTATATATTGTTTGTATGCTCTTATTTAGTATTTAGTCCTCGCAGTAAACACCGAAACCTTTGCTTCCCTCCAAAGCATTGTTCTACAGTGTAACGGGGCCACCAGATGTGCGACCGGTTGTACATTCTTCCTTTTGTTTATTAGGACGCAGGATAGGAGTATATAAATAAGAAGTATAAGCAATAATTGACTGCTCAAACATTTGTTTTAATGCGACGATAATTAAATATTCTTGAGTCATGTGTTGCTGCCTTGCCAATGTGCCACTGTATCCATGAATTCTAAATTTGCATTTGACACAACCTGGAACAAAGCACTCATAACCATTGATATATTTTAATATATCAATGCTCATAACTTCTTTAATATGAAGTAATAGATTGAGGTGATTGTATTGAATCTGAGAAAATAACTAAGTACCTATACGGCAGAGATGGGCTAGCTAGGTGCTATAAAACTTACTTGTACATTTATTGAACTGTATCCTTTCCTGTTTATGTAGTATTGTCCGATGTTTCCAGCGTCTTTCGGGATTAGAATATGTAGCAATCAATACCCCAATCACTTGTCTAAATCCACATAATGAATAAAAACCTGCAATCACTTTGTTCTGCTCCACATCACTTCTTGGCATTTTAATCCATTATGCTATTTTTGTTACTAGTGCTTACAACTTATGAATACGGGTAACAACGCGCGTGAACGTAAAGTTTTACAAAATGTCAAAATACGCGACTAGTTTACGCTTACTCAGTCGTTAAACTAGGTACCGCCAAGGATTAACTTTTATTCCGAGAGTAGATTCGGATTAGTTTACTCCCTCCTTACTCTACGTTTATTAATACTGAAATTAGATATTTTAAGCTTTAAACTAGGAGTAAAGTTAATCTTGCTCAAGTCTGTGTTTATTAATAGGGCTGAATAGGTTTAATTAGTTCTACACAATTTCAAACACTAAACTTGAATTAATTTGTTTAAAAAATGTACAGTATCTACCTAATATCTACGCATCTATATAATATTTTATGTTACACTACTTTTTATACACAAAAACAGTTCAAACTTAAAAAACTATCATAAAACAAAAAAATTATCAAATTAAAATTAAAATTTCGAAATCGAATTACAAACGAAAGTGAGCAGAGAAATTACATAAAATATGTTTAATGCATTCAAATTACTCGACGCATTTCACGATGCATGTAACGAAACTGAAAATAAAATTTAAAAATAGAACACAAGAGCTTTTTTTGTTGAAACCCAAAGCACAATAGCAAACAGGTACCTCAATGTTTCAATGTCGGTTTCAACTTAAATTTTCAGGTCGTGTTACAAATATTTAAAATTAATTGGATTAAAAATAACATTCTATTAAATACACAATAAGATCTAAAGTCGTTTATTTCGAAAACATTGCAACACAACAAAATATTAATTAAATACCACTTATGCTGGATATTAAAAATGTGTTTTGCAATAAATCGTATGTTACTACTGTGGCCGTTGAAGGAAAGGGGGAAAACTCCCGCCGGGCAAGGTGTTCTGCCCGGGGAGCGGCCAACACTCCGTGTGATAATTCGAAGATGTTCTATGATAATGATATTACCTCTTATACTCTAATAGTATCACCTCTTAGTTGTGAAGTAGTCATAACATCAGTTTCATATATTCTATCGCGCTCACGGTTTGTTCGGTATTCGAATCCATATAGGGTAAAACACCCGGTAGTCAGCCCTGTGCCAGTACTCAGCCTTTACAGACATTATTTCCTTATAAATAGTGCTGATATTTGTCTACACCTTTAAATAACGTTTAATTGAATCCATGTCTCCTTATTGGTTAATATGCACACCTACGAACCATTAGCTCATCAGGTTGGTGAGCTATACTTGTTAATTTACACTGCTCTCAAAGACACGACTAGACGCATCGCTTTTGCAATTTTTTTCTTAAGGAAACGCGCTCGAGTATTCGTTAAGTTTTTGGGTGTATTTGCTGTAATTTATGGTAGATTGTTGTACTGTTTTACACTAAAATGATTATTCTGTCATAAAGTTAACTATTAAATGCATTTTATTTGTTTGATATGTTGTAATTTAGGTGGCCGACTACCGGGTTTCGAATTTTTAGGGTAGATCCAGTACTCAGCCTTAAGTGGCTGACTACTGGTTTTTCATGATTTTCTTATATGTGGTTGAGATTGCCGAAGCGAATAGTCCCAATTTTGCCCATTACTTTCGGTTTAACTCTTATGAGACGAAAAGTGTATTTTACCAGTAGTCGGCCGCGTACGAATATAATTGCATATCGGGGGCCGACCAATGGGTCTACAAATCCAGTACTCAGCCGTTAGTCTTGTTGCATAAAATAGTACCTTAAAGCCTTTTAGTTTGGGTTGAATTTATGCACGGTTATTTTAGCGTGAAAATCATTTGTTTTAGAATTCTATAATGTCAAAAAGACCAATCCACCAATACAAAGAAGAGCAATTAATACAAGCTATGACTACGAAAAATAGTAAAATAGGAAGAAAAATACATGTACAATAAATAGAATAAGATGCAACAACTGTGAAGAAGAATTGACTAGCGATACAGAAATTAATGACTTAAAAAATATTGGATGTGACAATTGCCTTGCATGGTATCATTTGAACTGTACTGAATTCGCTGGGGAAATATATGAAAATATATATAATAAAGATTTTTTATGTCAAATATGCAAGAATAAGTGAGAGGCTGACTACAGGGTAAGACATGGCTGACTTGTGGAGAAATGAGGCTGACTACTGGTGAAAAGTGCCATAATTTGTTTACTACTGATTTTTTATATAATTCTATTATAAATATATTTTTTTGTTAATTTCTTTAGTAAATTTAATAAACAACTTTTCCAAAAATAATGATTGTTTTTGTTCATAGTGTTCAATATTTAAAATACAATTGAATCAAATTTTAGTCCTCACTAAAAGGCTGACTACTGGGTGTTTTACCCTATATATTTAGATATTTTACGTTTTTTGTTTCGAGTAGATATTAGATAATATACTGCGATTCAGACACCGCTAGCTGTATTGCCGCTGCAGCGATATCGTAATATCACAGTCTATAAAGTAATATCTAATATATAGTTGTTTTGCCGTCCGATATATAGATGTTGAATATTGTACTGATATATAGATATTGTATCTATATACGATTTGTATCGCCCACTCCTAGTAAACAGGTTACTCGCGCTGACGGCTGACACTCCCGCTGCCGCTGCCACTGTCAATGCCCGGCCCGACGATCTCTCAAATGTCGGTTTTTCGTGCGGAAGTCAAAGGACGGGTGGACGGGCAGCGCGAGAGGCGGTGAGTGTTCACATTCATCTCCATCGCTCACTTCGCGCCTTAGAGTAGAGTAGAGTAATATATACAGAAACTTCGCGCCAAGCGCCTGGATGAACGGACGTGCGTGCCCTCTTGTTATTAAATAAGTACGATCTACCAAAATGCCTTTTGAGTGGAATAATGAAAATACAATAAAGTTTTTAGAACTGCTGGAATCAAAAAAAACTATGTGGGATTTCAACGATAAAAACCACAATTCATCATCTTCTACGAATACGAATTTTCTTTTTGAGATAACATGGTGGGTACCTATGTACATAATTAATAATAAATTCGTCAAAATTATTATATTAATATAAAATTTAGTTTAAGGAATTAATGAAAATTTACATTTTATTTTTAAAAAGGATTAGTAACTCATATTGATTATTTATGTATTAAAATGTAAAATAAGTTAAATGGTAATATTTGCATAATAGCCTGAGATTTTTAAATTATAATTTTATTTTAATTACTTAGTTATTAGTTATGAATTAATTTATACTGTAGTGTAATTATTAAAATAGTAATAGCTTAACTAATCTCACATAATATTAAATATTATTTATGTAAAAATAATGTAATAATTCAATTAATAATTTATGAACAATTTAATGTATAAGAATTCAAATAGAGTGGATCTGTATAAGTATTTAATTGTACATAATATTTGAATTCAAAAAGAATGTTTGTACCTAACTTCAATGCAATAATTTTAAAATGTAACATTGGGTTTGTGTAATTAGCTGTATTTCATATAATTTTTGCATGCCAATTATGGCAAAACATGTCAGTTTCAAGTTTCATTGATCGTGTTATATACCATGTTTTTAAGCAAATAAATTTTCTACTTATCTATCTATCTTCTTTTGAACTTGATATCTTTTTAAATTATTAACATAATTTTTATTGCAGGAAGACACAGCGCGGACGCTGTAATTATTTCGACGTCTGCCTTAGTCGAAAACGAAAGTGATGTGTGTGGTAGTGGTAGGGTAGGGCAGAGTGTGAATACACACTTTCCGCGATCCTGCTACGGCAGTATTTAGCGAAGTATTGCCGGCAGCGCGAGGAGCAGTGGCAGGGACTGAATGTAAATGAGGCTTTAAAGACACATAACTGTACTTACTGTTCGCAATATAATAACAATCACACTTTATAATTGACTAAAACAATTTAAAACTGGGATTTTTGAGCAGATATAAAATAGTATCACCATTTACCGAACTACCCGAAAGTATTTTATTTTCAAAAAGAAATTGATTGTTTCACTGGTAGAGTAACGTTTTACATCGCTGCGCGAAATGTTTACAATAATATATATTACAGTATACATATATATATATATATATATATATATATATATATATATATATATATATATATATATATATATATATATATATATATATATTATAGTTTTCAATGTAATTTATACGACCGCCGTCGCGCCGATAGGCTTTTAATAGCCTAAAGTTTGTGGATGGTAATTCGAGTCTGTGCTGAGTGCGTTGTTTATGTATACACGACTTAATTAAAATTAAACTAATCGGTTATGCCAATAACATTATTCAATTTTAATAATTAGTTTGCAGATGCGTTGAATATATCTTAGGACTAAGATAGATTGGAATAGTCATCTACATTCCGCTAAAAACCTTTTGCTTAGTATTCCAGCATATTTATCTTCCTTCTTCAGTAAGTCATTCGGTTACAGCTGTAAACTCGTGGAACTCTAATACTTTCCACCATACTTCCCGCCCTTGATTGTATCTATGTATCATACCTATCGACAATATCAACACCATGTGTTATCTTTTTCTTTTATTTGTGGCAGCGCTGTCTTCGCGCCTTCGATCAACAACAGATCGAAGCTTCGCGCCGAATGAAACGAACCGAATCCTAAATCGCGCTATCAAAGTTCCTATAAACTGCAGTATAATTAAAATATTGTATGATCCAATTGTTCCTAGATTAATTCTAGTTCGTCAGCGGAATAACGCGAACTTATCGCATGTAAAGTAAACTATGCTAGAATTTTATCCTTTCATTCTTCAGTTTGATAAGAAACAACGCCCCATTATCTATGTTAAATAACGTAAACTTGACTTAGCAACCTGGGTTTGATTTCCGGTGGCACCAATAAAAAATTTAATTGCTGATTTACCACGTGCTCGGCGGTGAAGGAAAACATCATGAGGAAACCTGAAGAATAAGAAAAAATATTTCAAAGACATTAGAAGTTCGGCAACACGCATTATTACCTGCCCTAAAAATGAAAAGAGATATATGCTCAACTGTGGGACGTTTATATGCTGTAACATTAACTTTAAACTTTTTAATTTAAATATATGTATTAGTAATTCTTGATAATATAACAATAATAACGATATTTGTTGTCTGCAAATCGATAAAGCCCATATTCTCTCGTACGCCGACGATACTGCTGTTATTTTCAAGTGGAGTTAGGTATGAGCTTAGTTGCTGGCTGGTTAAAGTATAATCTTCTTACCTTAAATACAGATAAGACAAACTTAATTTGTTACAGTATCCTTGACCAATCATGAACTTTACTCCATCAGTAAAGTCTTATCAGTGAGAAAGCTGTACTTTTATTCTAATTATTGTATTAAAAAACATAAAACCTTAACTTACGATAACAACCTTAAACAAAAAAGAAGATAAGATGTTGTTTCTATAAATAAATCTAAATCAAGTCGCTCCGGTTTACTATACTTATAACAAATTAAACAAAGACCTGGAGATCTACAGCAAAACAAATAGGGAATGTAAGAAATTGCTTACAAATTTTTTAACTCCCTTAAATTATGAGGAAACAGAGACATTATTACAATACAGATACTAAATGAACATGTACATGTGTACATGTTCATATTCACTCTATGTAAATCTAGAATACAACCTAATATATGAAGTAAAAATAAATATGACAAGTATCCTACCATAAGTCTCATAACAAAGTATTAAACTTTGTTATGAGACTTATGGTAGGATACTAAAGTCATGTTTTATTTTTTATTTTTATTATTTACTTTAAGATGTTTTGTTTTGTTTCGTTTATAATATTGTAACTTATAGCTATGGAAGAGCGAAGTCACCCGTTACAGGCATTATTTTGCTTACTAGGTGACTTCGATCACTGTTTATATAATGTAACATTAATGTTTGACGAAATAAATAATTTATAATTATTTATTTGTTATATTTGTTATATTTACGCGAACATATCACATTGAATACTTTTACGGATTTTATCGCGTTTAATACCACTAATTCTTAATTCCCGACGTTTCGGGTGCTTTGCAGCACCCATGGTCACGGGTCACCGTAAAAATAGTTTTATTCAATAATATATTCTTACTTATTAAATGAGTGCCAGATGTGTGATAGAATAAATAAGTACGAAATGAAATTTACCTTAAATGTATAAAAAGCGTTAAACTCTACTTCTGGGCATGAACCCCACCTTCGTAAAAAGATATATTTGGATCGTCATACTTGCAGGCGAATTAACGATCGCTGTTCCAGACGTCTCCTTGATACTACTCCCTGCCCAGCATTAATGAGATGGTTATACTGTCGTCTGTCAAAAGACAATAGACTTTTGTGGTATTTGGAAAAGTCACGGTTTTCTCAAAATATAATGATGCTAAAAGAGCACCCAGTCCACTTGATGGTAATAGATGCTTCATCTATCCTCGAACCAAAACGCAGATGCGTTGTCACTCCTGTGGACTAAGATGTTATACTGTCGTCTGTCAAAAGACAATAGACTTTTGTGGTATTTGGAAAAGTCACCGTTTTCTCAAAAAATAAAGATGCTAAAAGAGCACCCAGTCCACTTGATGGTAAGTGGATGCTTCATCTATCCTAGAACCAAAACGCAGATGCGTTGTCACTCCTGTGGACTAAGATGTTATACTGTCGTCTGTCAAAAGAAAATAGACTTTTGTGGTATTTGGAAAAGTCACCGTTTTCTCAAAAAATAAAGATGCTAAAAGAGCACCCAGTCCACTTGATGGTAAGTGGATGCTTCATCTATCCTAGAACCAAAACGCAGATGCGTTGTCACTCCTGTGGACTAAGATGTTATACTGTCGTCTGTCAAAAGACAATAGACTTTTGTGGTATTTGGAAAAGTCACCGTTTTCTCAAAAAATAAAGATGCTAAAAGAGCACCCAGTCCACTTGATGGTAAGTGGATGCTTCATCTATCCTAGAACCAAAACGCAGATGCGTTGTCACTCCTGTGGACTAAGATGTTATACTGTCGTCTGTCAAAAGACAATAGACTTTTGTGGTATTTGGAAAAGTCACCGTTTTCTCAAAAAATAAAGATGCTAAAAGAGCACCCAGTCCACTTGATGGTAAGTGGATGCTTCATCTATCCTAGAACCAAAATGCAGATGCGTTGTCACTCCTGTGGACTAAGATGTTATGCCCGGTTTCCGGTAAAAAACGTCTCCGATTCTCTAGACTCATCATAGGAAACACAGCAGCATCAAGCTGCTGTGTTACGCTGATATTCTGTAAGAGCGTTGCGTTGGATTGTATAATATGATCATATTTCATTATAAATCACCAGAATACGAGTTGATAGGAAATGCAGTTTGTCTTTATAATCTTCGATCATTTAAATCATCCCTCTTAAAATATTGAGGCTATTACTCACGGTGCTCGCATGTTATAAATTACAGTATCAAGTTACATGACAACTACTTTATTTTGTGGTGCTTCTGTTCGTAGTTTATCGACGATTAACTTACGATTCCTAAGTTATATCAGAACATTTTTTATCTTTTATTCGACATAATTTACCATTAATTTTTGCTAGATTAATATTATATCTATATATAAATGCATATTATATTACAGTATTTACACTAATTATTAAGTGGTGGGGCCACACTGCAGTTATATTATAGTTTTAGCACAGGTGTGATTAAACGAGAAAATACCACTCTTAGATAGAATACTAGCATTAAATATAAGTACCATCATATTACTACCGTGCTTCTCACAGTAAGTGACATGAATCGGGCGCCTTTTTACTGGAAACTACTAATTAATCAAGCAACATGTCCCTTAGACCCTTGCTTGTCGTTGTATTTTACTGCTTAACTCACGCTTGTATACAAAATACTATGTTAGTAAAATTTAACGTTCACGATGCGTGCGGTGGAGTTGAAAAAAGAATCCATCGGCCTGTTCTTCACACCATTCCGATGAATAGCATGGCTGCCGGGAACTGGGGGCCTTTGAGCTGCTCCAATGGTTGACTTGTGCCGGTGAGCCTTAAGTACTCCAGCCACCACCAACGCATATTATGGCAGTAAAACTCAAGATATCAACCACACTGTCTGGATGCTTGGCGGTCCACTACTGTGCAATTTACTAGGAAATTTTTTCCTCGCACGACATTTTTGTGGAATCGTTTAACACCTTTGATTTTTTCTGAACCGAAACGTCTTTATAGGGACCTTCAATAAACAAGCTTTCTAATGGCTCATCTTCCATTCTCCTGGTGTTTCAGTTGTTCATGGTCGGAGGTCAACACTTACCATCAGGTCTGCCTAATCCTCGTTTGCTCCTTCTTATATTAGAAAGCACTCCATTAGATGCAGTGTGTACCTGATAAGTATTTCTAGTACTTTGTGGTATAACTTGGGAGATTCCATGTTATTTTAATAGAATGAGGGTAATAAACGCGCAAACAGTATTTTTAGGGTTCCGTAGTCAACTAGGAACCCTTATAGTTTCGCCATGTCTGTCTGTCCATACTCGCCTAATCTCTGTGACCGTTAGCACTAGAAAGCTGAAATTTGGTACCAATATGTGTATCAATCACGCCGACAAAGTGGTAAAATAAAAATTGGATTTTATTAGGGTAGCCCCCCTATATGTAAAGTGGGAAGTGATTTTTTTTTTAATTTAAAACCTAACGTAATGATTTCTTATATTTACGCGAACATTGCACATGATTAAAACTACTTTTACGGATTTTATCGCGTTTATTTTTTACTTTTTATTTTTATTCCCGACGTTTCGGGCGCTTTCCAGCACCCTGGTCACGGGGGACTGAGATGACTGACGTCCCGATGTCTTGTTAAACCCGAGTGCCTTCAGCTTTTTTAATTATTGTTTATATAGTTCGGACCATAAACAATAATTAAAAAAGCTGAAGGTACTCCGGTTTAACAATGACATCGGGACGTCAGTCATCTCAGTCCCCCTGACCATGGGTGCTGGAAAGCGCCCGAAACGTCGGGAATTAAAAATAAAAAGTAAAAAATAAACGCGATAAAATCCGTAAAAGTAGTTTTAATCATGTAAAACCTAACGTGTTATATATTGTTGAAAAGGTATTTAAAAATGAATAGGGGTTTACCAGAATCATTTTTTGATAATGTCAATAATTTCGGAAATAATCGCTCCAAAAGTAAAAAACAATGTGTCCCCCCCCTAACTTTTGAATCATAAGTTTAGAAAATATGAAAAAAAATCTGAAAAGTAGAACTTTATAAGGACTTTCTAGGAAAATCATTTTGAACTTGGATGGAAACAACAGTACCCACTACCGGGAGCAGTTGCAGGAGCGCGGAGCGCTGCTGAAGCGCGAACATAATGGATACCCACCTTTAAACTCATAAGTGGGAACACTTATTGTGACGGACGGGAAACTACGGAACCCTACACTGAGAGTGGCCCGACACGCTCTTGGCCGGTTTTTTGTGATTGTCAGTGGAATTTAGCATTTAAACAACTTATTACTATGCAGAAGTGTCGTGAGAATATCTACCGTGCGGTGTCGTAAGAGGCGACAAAAGTAAACTGAAACAGGTGATGGATAACAGCATTTTCTTCGTAACAACTCAAAATAATAAAAATTTGAGTTGCCAACCCTTCTGCCAAGAGTGGCAACTGTGGCAAAATCAGAGGGGATTTTGATGACGCAATCTATTGGGAAAGCTATTGTTCAGTGTGGGCTCGTATGGGCTGTAGATATGGATGGATGGAAATACGTTATACCGATGTTTGAAAAATCAGCCCTTTGCATTTGGACCAACATTCGCTCAATGTACTGCATAAATAGTTCAGTATTAGGTATCAGCTCAGATAGCTCGATGAGCTAACAACCGATAAGAAAGAAAGGTCACTAAAGCAGCCTGATGCTAGGGCAGCCTTGCTGGTAAGCAGGGTATGGGACGACTCCATATACGGAGTCACGACCTTGTAAGAAGATATGGAAAACGTGAATAGATTCGGGTGACTCAAAACGTTTGTAGCTTTCCGTCAGGTGGACCTTGGTTAAGTAACCGACTTGTGAAAGGTTGTAAATAGATTTTAAATAAACTAACTAACGTGTAAGTAATTACCTTACTTGCACGTTGAGTATAAATGTTTTTAATATCTTTCCTAGATCTATGTTGTTAATCGTACGCTTGATATAACCACTTAGATAATGACTGTTAAAGCTTTCTAGGTTCATTTAAATTTATCCACAAAAATAAAGGATAAAATGGATTATACTCAGACTATAACGGAATTAACATTAAAACTACTGTCATTACTACCTCCATATCATAAAAAGTAATGCTTGTTGAAGAAGTGCCAAGTCACGCAGAACTCCATCTGTCTTAACTCATGGATGTTTCAAACTGAAATTTGAAAGAATATGTAGATACATTAGTAAAATATAATAAGTGAAGTTATATGCCAACATTTATAGTCATTGTTGCAAATTATCACAAGTCGCCTGCTGAACATAGGCCCCCTGCAAGAAACGCTTTACAGTTCCTGAGCCACCAGCACCCATCGCCTTGCTGTGCCTCTAGCCAGGTTGTCATTTCCATCCCTTCTTCTCCATCAGTTGTCGGTTCTTCGTTCGTCTAGTCTTCGGGGAGACTAGCCAATGGCGCAGGACAGGATTATACGAGGGTGGATTGAAAAGTACTCGGCCTAACCAAGAAAATAAACACATACTATTGAAATAATACTAGTTTTTACGGAATTTATCGCGTATATTTAACTTTTTAATTACCCGACGTTTCGAGAGCTTTACAGCACCCATGGTCACGGGAAGGACTGAGATGTTCAACGTCCAGCTGTCATAGTTAACCGCGGTTACCATAGATTAAAATTTAACTTTTGTTCCGATCTACACAGTATGAACTTATGGTATCATGGAGTCTTGCAGTTGTATGCTTGGGTTGGGATTTAATTTTATTTATTATAGGATCCCAAGCAGATGGTAGCACCCAGCCATCTTCTCTATTGAAATTAGGATGTTTTTTGATTTCAATAGCCTCGCGAATCATCCTTGGAAGGAATCGGTGTTCTTTAGCGAGGATTTGTGGTCTATCAAATCTGATGTAGTGACGGGGGCGATCCTGTACATGTTCACAGACTGCAGACTTCCCGGAGCGTCGATTCTTCACATCAGCTATATGTTCTTTGACGCGGGTTTTATTGATCTTTTAGTTTGTCCTATGTAGGAGAGACCACATTCACAATCAAGCTTGTACACTCCTGCATCTTGCAAAGGGACGTTACACTTGACTGATGGTAAAAACTGACCAATCTTCTTCGGCGGCTTGAAGTATGTTTTGATGGAAGCGCGCTTCAAGATGTAGCCAATCTTGTCAGTGACTCCTCTAACATATGGCAGTACAGCAGGTACACGCTCGACTGTGGCCGGCTTCACTCGTTCCATGATACCATAAGTTCATACAGTGTAGATCGGAACAAAAGTTAAATTTTAATCTATGGTAACCGCGGTTAACTATGACAGCTGGACGTTGAACATCTCAGTCCTTCCCGTGACCATGGGTGCTGTAAAGCTCTCGAAACGTCGGGTAATTAAAAAGTTAAATATACGCGATAAATTCCGTAAAAACTAGTATTATTTCAATGTGTAGTGTTCGCGTAAATATAAGAAATCATTATGTAAACACATACTAAATCAGTTATATTTTTATTTTTCTACATAATCACCATCAAGTTCAATACACTTTTGCCACCTCCCCTTCCAAGCATTTAGACCGTTGGAAAAAAATGATTCTTCCTTAGAGTCAAAATATGCGTCTACAGCTGCTTTGACCTCGTCGTTTGTCCAAAATCTTTGACCTCCCAAGTGCTTTTTTAGGTTAGGGAACAGAAAGAAGTCTGATGGTGCCAGATCAGGTGAATACGGCGGATGCGGTAACAGTTCAAAGCCACAGTTGTGAATTTCAGCCATTGACTGTACTGACGTGTGAACACGGGCGTTATCTTGATGAAACAGGACTTTTCTTCTGAGCATTCCTCGACGTTTTTATTTTATTTCTTCTCGTAAACGACGTAGTAAGTAGTAATCAGAGTTTATAGTCTGACCCCTTTCAAGATAATCAATCATAATTACACCTTATTTGCCGACAAAATCGACTTAGCCTTTTTTAGGGGTGGTGAACCAGGTCTTCTCCACTGTTTTGATTGTTGTTTTGTTTCCGGTGTACAGTAATGAACCCATGTTTCGTCCATAGTAACAAAACGATTCAAAAAATCATCTGCATCGGCTTCAAATAACTCCAAACAGTCGCGTGAAATAGTCAATCGCGTCCTTTTTTGTTCAACTGAA
Source organism: Parnassius apollo (assembly GCA_907164705.1). Classification (NCBI taxonomy): domain Eukaryota; kingdom Metazoa; phylum Arthropoda; class Insecta; order Lepidoptera; family Papilionidae; genus Parnassius; species Parnassius apollo. The sequence goes on along the minus strand of CAJQZP010000685.1, from coordinate 102,099 downwards.
AGCAGTCGCGGAACCCACCTCGCAGACACCTTGTGGAAACCCAACTCGTTGACAATGATGTTTTGAGTTCGTTCATAAGAGATGCCTATAATCTCGGCTATCTCTCTAATTTTTAATCTGCGGTCTCCCATTATTAAATCAAGTACTTTTTTTAATATTTTCGTCAGTAGTTGACGTCGAAGGCCTTCCAGAGCGGGGTTCATCTTTCACACTCTCTCTACCACGCTTAAATTCTGCTATCCATTTTTTTACGGATGAATATGACAGAGCACAATCGCCTAATGTACTGACCATGTCATCATGGATGGCTTTTGATGATAGCCCCTTCTTATGGAGGTACTTAATGACGGCACGCTGCTCGATTTGCTCTATTCGCGGAAATTATGTCCGATTACTTTGTTAATAAATTTATAAAATCACAACTAATTATCGCACACGTTTCGAACTTCACATAATGAACTAACTAGTCTGAACTGAACTAAAAAATGTGGATAGATTTGATTTTTAGAATTGAATGGATCTGTGTTAGGCCGAGTACTTTTCAATCCACCCTCGTAGTGCCCAAGTGTATGCGCAAGCACAGGTGCACTCTCTCATATTCCATCACTCTCATATTCCGATGGGATGGTAAACCGACACGACCGGAGAGAGATCAGGCGCAGGACCAACGGCTTTACGTGCCTTCCGGAGCACGGGGCGATATACCGCCAACTTCCTGACTCCGGGCATTCAGAATTCCTTGACGGAAAAACTCAATGATTATATATATATATATATATATATATATATATATATATATATATGTGTGTGTGTGTGTGTGTGTGTGTGTGGATGTTCAAGCGGTCGATCGTTCACACTTTTGAGATCTGTAAAGTTTTGGGAAAAAATCACCGTGTAAGCTTTCGGGTACAAAGACATGATTTGTCAAGCTTTATGTTATTTTTAAAAATGACGAACGGAATGCAGTTTAATGCATGATGTTTCGTTTGGTGAATGTAGTGAACTGGAGACTCTTTTACTAGGAACGAGGCATTTCATCCTATGGGGTAACCACGCATCTGCATTTTCATTTTCAATCGAGGATGGACATGATGCCAGGAAAATCGGAAGCACTAGCCTTCCTGACCCTAGCGGCGGATCTGGTATATGGTTCAGCCGCGAACCAAGACTGCGGTCGGAGAGGCGGTGCCTGTCAATACCATCACTCTTCTTCCCCCGTGACTTCACCTTGGCTGTAGTGGTAGGAGGAGGGAGAGGACATCTCTCTCGCTGCAGTCCACAAGCACACATCACATCATGTGCGTGCATGCGTGCGTGTGCATGCGCTTTATGCATTTCTAAAGGTTAGTATTTCGTCTTACTCACGTTAGGGACACATTGAAGCACCTCTGCGCATATGAAATAACTTCGGCCCACGACTCCTAACTGACGAGCAACGCTGTGTCATCGACAAAAGTTACGATTTTAGTAGGTCATGGGTGGGTCTAATTGACACAGATCATTGATGTAAGACATCAAAACAACTTCTTTTAACATTTTTCTTTTGTGCTCTTTAGGTAGTTAATAAGTTTTGTTTATTTTATTTTATTTTGCTTTTTTTGTGCTCTTTATATAAGTAGTACATAAACATGTGTCATCCACTTGAGCTGCTGCCGACAAACAGTGTTCACAGTTTGGCAGATTGTGAGGCAGAGAATCTGAAAATAAATAAATAATTAAAAAAACAGATAATTATCGATATCGTAGTGGCGGTGTAAGCATATCCACTACCCCTTGTCGTCCTGTGGTTGTAGCTTACTGCACAGCGACCGAAGGAAATTAAAACAGGAGGTGGGTAGCAGCACCGTTTTATGAAAACAACTAAGAATAATAAACAAAATCGTGATTACCAACCCAGTAGAAAAAAAATCACTTCTACAATTAAGACAAATCTAACGACGCCCCATGTGTTAAAATCCATCAAGCCGTTTAGGCTAGAGAACGTTGACGTTGAACGTAGTGCTTTTTTGACACCTTCTGACTCTTCATAATAGAACATTCATTTAAAGAAACCATTTTCATAACATTTAAAGATATAGTATAACAACATTGCAGCTATATTAAGGTTGCATCATGAATGGGAGGCTCGACCGGGGAAGGACCACGCTCTCACAGAATACTAGAGTAAAATAGCAGCCTAATACTGCTGTGTTTCGTATGGTGAGTGTAGAGATCCGGAGACCATTTTTTACTGGAAACGAGGCATTCCATCTAATTCCTCAGGGCTGACAATGCATCTGCGTTTTGATTCTTAAGCGAGGATAAATGTAGATATCTATCGGCCTCAGCATCAATTTACCATCAAGTGAACTGTGTGTTCGATTGTCACCCTTGTTTTATAAAAAAAATACATAAGTTACTTAGCTTAGTATTCCGGTCCGATAAAATAGGTAACTTAGCTTAAGAGCGTTTCGGCTCCTTACGACGAATCTAACGACTTCCCATATGTTAAAATTCATCAATGTCTGCGTGCCGAAAATGGCCGTGCGTATACTGAAAAAAATTCCCTGATTTTGGTGCAGTCGTGTGATTTAGTATAGTATACAAATAAGCTTATGGAGCTTAATAGACGCCAGGTATTTCAATATTACAGACAGAGACTTTAATTTTATCCATATGTCGTAGATAACGATATTATTTTAAAAAATGTTGATCAATTGATTAATGTACCTACTAGTGGGGCAAACGCCATGACTATGGAGAGTTGGAGAGTAGAGGTAAGGTACTCCTATGAGAGATTGTTCTCCTTACTTCTTCACTCCATGGCCGTGATGTTATTTTGTAATGGCGGCACGTGGATAGAGCCGTTTTGGAAGGTGGGGATTGTCAAACAGGGACTTCGCATTGAGACGCGGACCAAGACACTTCTCTAAAACGAAACTGTCGGTTTGTCTAGTTAAATTGTTATCACATCTCACACATTTGTGTGAGATTAAATTTATACTTCATGTTACAGTTCAACACCACTTACTAAATGGACCTATTACCACCAAACCAAGATGGTGACAACTCTATTAATCCGCCGTCGCTGACGTCGTCATATATGAATGGATTACTGTATTATATATGAAAGAACTGAAGCTCGCAAATAGTGGAGGTAAATATAAATGGAAGGAGAGTTTTAAAGTTATTGCAGAATCGAAATCAACTACAAGAAGGAGTTGAAGTAATGCATCCATTCTAAATTATTGGATAATTCATCCATGACCAAGTTATTTCCACAGCCAGCGCGAGCTCATCACTTATTCAAAAAAAATTCAAAATTATAGTGTAATAAAATTTCATTGCTTCAGGATTTAAATTTTCAAGTTCTTTTTTCTTGCTACACTAAGTTAGTACTTGTATACTATCCCATCTGATGGTACGTGGCGATGCAGTCGAAGATGGTAAAGCGCACTCACAATTCACTCTGGCCTTGAAGACACAAGATATTGCTGGCAACTTGTTCCACTTCTTTAGTGAACGCTTTGCAAATGATGAAGCAAACCGTTTGTTTAGAGCGAAGGGATGGTGACCAACCGAGCGTCGGATAGTAAGGAGAGGGAGCAATAAAATTATGCATTTCTACGGTACCGAAGAAACCCGACTACTTTGCGCCTGAGTTCAAGACTGGTGAGATTGGTTTTAATCAAATGAAATCTCTTAAACAAATCTGTCTTTTAAATTAATCATTTACTATTAATTGTGTATTATTTATTAAAAAAAATCCTAACGATGCTATAAACATTACTGATCTCCCCTCAACTGTCTCATCCATTAGAGACATCTGCGACAGCCCTTGTCAAAACAGTTTCATATTTTACTTAATTCGTATTTTCTTATAAAAATTAATATCATAAAAACGTTTTGCTCATATAAGTTTATATTATAATATAACATTAAATGTAAGAGCGAATTAATAAACTGTTCCCAATAAAATAATCCCTTTAACCACTCCCAAAGCTTAAAATGCTAGTATTTTTATGTATTATATGTTATTAATTGTAATGAGTTTACGTAGCCTATCATATCCTGCTGTAATTAATAAATAAACTATATAAAATTATGGAGCTTGTATATGAAATAAAATTATTTCATATACAAGCTCCATAATTAATTTTGGGGGTCATTGTAGAAGCGTGCTCGTCGCGACCCCTGCCAGCCCTTTTCAGGGCTGCAATTCTACACAGCTGCGCACCCATGCAAACGAGGGTTAGGGCGTCCCCCCCAAGGCGACGCACACCAGCTCGTCCCCGTTGGTGTGGAATGCAGCGCGCAAAGCGGCGATGGGGACCGCCACCCGTCACGCACAGCCCGACACGGCGGAAGGTGGAGGACGGAGTGCAGAGTTGGCACGTGGAATGTTAGAGGGGGCATGAGAGATAAGACGAATGAGTTGATCGAAATAATGAAAGAAAGAGAATTAGATGTCGTGTGTATGTCGGAGACCAAACGGAAAGGCAGTGGTACTGAAGAGCTCCCTGGCGGGACGTTAGCTATATGGTCCGGAGTCCCGGAAAGCGAGAACGCCTGCCAGGAAGTGGGAGTGCTGTTGTCGTCCCGGTTGGTCAATCTTATGACTGAATACAAGGTTGTGAACTCAAGACTTCTCTGGGTTCGCTTCAAAATGAGACTGACGAAGTTATTCCTTTTGGCTGTTTATGCGCCGGTAGCTTCGTCGTCCAGGGCTGAGCTGAAGGAGTTTTGGGAGAATGTAAGAGAAGTTCTAGATTTGGTTAAGGGAAACGAAAGAACTGTTGTATGTGGTGATTTGAATGGATGGGTAGGTATCGCTCGACCAGGATACGAGTCGGTGCTTGGAAAGTTTGGCGATAAAAGGGTTAATGATGCTGGCAAGCTTATACTGGCTGTATGCAAGGAAAAGGGTCTTCTTGTGACAAACACTATGTTTAATCACAGGAAAATCCATATGTACACTAGAGAAAGAAAGAATGAGAGAAGTATGATCGATTTGTTCCTGGTGGATGACCGACTGCGAAAACAGGTGATGGATACACGAGTGTTCAGGGGTGCTGACCTGGGGACGGATCATTATCTAGTAATTACTAGATAGGATAGGTTTGTTCACGGGTTGGCGCTACCGGACGGCAGTAACAGAACCACAGTCGGTCTGTCGCATCCGAAGCTGGAAGCTTCAGGAAGCGGATACTAGGGACAAATATCACACGAGGGTAGCCGAAAAGCTTGACACCATCGATGGCAGGAAAGAATGTGTGGAGAGAACATGGCAGAACCTTAGGGATGGAATGGTAAGTGCAGCGGAAGAAGTATGTTGTACGACAAAAAGAGTTAGTAGTAAAAGAAGAGATGCATGGTGGAATGATGAAGTGAGAGAAGCTGTAAAAAAAGAAGAAAAAAGCATGGTTAGACAACTTGGCCTCTAGTATCGATGAGCATATGAGAGAGAAGATGAAAGAAAGATATAAGCTGCAGAAAGTTCATGCGAAAACATTGATTGAGGAAGTAGGTGAAAGGTGTAGAATAGAAGCGGACGAGAGGTTGTCGCACAACATTAGGGAAAACTCCAAACTCTTCTAGAAAGAGGTTGGAAGGTCCCGGAGTGGTGCGACAGCCTTAAAAATGAACAAAGTGCTTTCGAGAACCAATGACGTCCTCTCAGAAAAAATCGGACGTCATGCAGCGATGGAGTGAATTTTATAGAGAAATGTATGCGTATCATGATCTTAGTGAAGGATCCGGGGTGACGCCGTGACTGGCACGCCAGACACGGACCTCGATGACACTGAGGTCATCAGCATGAAAGAGATTGAACGTGCGATTCGAAGTTTGAAATGTTGTAAGGCTGCGGGACTAGACAGAGTTACTGCTGAAATGGTCAAGTACGGTGGGCCTCGCGTCTGGGACACCTTCCATCTGCTGTGCAATTTGTGCTGGCGGACGGGAGATGTCCCGGATGATTGGCGATCCGCGGTCATTGTGCCTTTATATAAAGGTAAAGGTTCACATTTTGACTGCGGGTGCTATCGGGCGATCAGCTTGACCAGTTTAGCAAGTAAAGTTTACTCGAAGGTTTTGACACGTAGGATGCAAGAGAAATCGGGAAGATTCTTATGGGAGGCACAATGCGGATTTAGACCTGGAAGAGGATGCACGGATCAAATGTTTTCTCTCAGCATGAGAGGCTTCTGAGTGTTAACCAGAAGATTTTCTGTGCTTTTGTGGATCTGGAGAAAGCATTTGATAAGGTTATAAGGAAGAAAATGTGGGAACTGTTGCCGGGATATGGTGTGGATGGTCGATTGTTAAGGGCTGTGCAGTCACTTTACTATGACTGTAAAGCCTGTGTGCGGGTAGGGCATGACCTGTCACCTATGTTTAGCGTCCAAGCGGGCGTAAAACAGGGTTGTGTCATGTCTTCCTGGCTGTTCATACTGTATCTCGACAGCTGTTTACAGAAGCTGAAAAATAGCTGTTTGGGTGTGAAATTGGGTGACATAAAAGTTAATTGTCTGCTGTATGCTGATGATGCAGTGCTTATTGCACCGTCAGAAGCAGAACTGTAGGCATTAGTCACGTGTATGAAAGAGGAATGTGAAAGTAAAGGTCTCCGTTTGAATGCTAATAAAACTAAGGCTCTGGTATTTGAAAAGGACGAAGAGAGAACGAAATGTGAAATATGGGTAAATCATGAATGTCTAGAACAGGTAAATGAAATTGTATACTTGGGGAGTGCTTTCAGCCGGGATGGAAGATGTGATTTAGATGTGGATAGGCGTGTCGCTGCCGGAAACAAAGTCAATGGTGCCCTGAATGCATTAGTAAAAAAGGCAAGGCGTGGTGAAGAGTGCACGCCTTGCAATACATAATGCAGTGTTGGTACCGACTTTGTTATATGGCAGCGAAACCTGGGTATGCCAGAAGAAGCATAAAAGCAAGTTGAATACAGTGGAGATGCGATCTCTTCGTAAAATGTATGGCGTTACCTTAGCCGACCGAAAGCGAAACGAAGAGATTCGCAATATGGCAGGATTGAAAGATGACCTTATCACAAAAATTGATAGGGGCGTACTCCAATGGTTTGGGCACGTTGAACGAATGAGTGAAGACCGAATGGTCAAGAAAATATATAGAGCGAAAGTAAATATTAAAAGGTGTCGAGGTAGACCGAGACTAACTTTCGAAGACCATGTGAGCAAATTGCTCGAAGAGGGGAGGGTGAAGAGTACTCGGATACCTAGACGTGCATGTATGAAGAAGTTAATGAACCTGAAAGAAGCGAAAGAGGTATGTAAGGATCGTGACACTTGGCGATCTGTTCTCTCTGGCTACCCCGTTAGGGATTGTGCGTAAAGATAAGTAAGTAAGTAAGTAAGTATAATTAATTTTATAATAATAATACTATTTTGGGGTATCTATATAGTTTTCTCATCTGGTTGGGTTCTATAAATATATAATTATAAATGAAAATGAAAAGATAAATATACATATATATCAATAACATAAAATAAATATAAAAATACATAAATAAATAAAATTCCAACCAGATGGAAGCCCTCGGCAGGGGAGACCAAACGGCCGAGGGTTAGGGGGAAAGGGAAAGAAACCGGCGGACGATGCGGGCGGTATTGAGGAGCACCGTATTTGAGCCCGGAGCGGTCCGCCACGTAGTCCCAGTATTATATTAATATTATTTTTATTATTATAAAATGTTAAGTACGTAATTATTCCTATGAGTGACGATAATGGAGAAGATAACCATTTTTTGTTTTATATGCCAAAAAAATCTACAAAAAATTACGAGAATAACCGTGTTTTTAATTTTTTTCTATCTTCAAAACTGACCGAGATATAAAGGCGCAAAGTTAACATTTTCGGTCTAAGCCGCGGGCCGAGAGCGACATCGTTGATGCCGTCATAATTTCCATCTTCGTGCGAAAGACCCGACGCGCACTTAGAAAATCAAAACATTTACTCGAATGTGCCCGTCGCGCGCAGATTTACTTGCTATATATTTTTAACAAGAAACATTATAGAACAAGACACCATCTACCTATTAAATATTGTGCTGTGTCTCAATGTAAAAATACGGCCACAAAAACACCTGAAGAGTTGTTTTTTAATGTGCCTAGAAACCCTACCCTCATAAATAAATGGACAAATGCTATGAGAAGAGCACATCCTTTAGGACCAAACAGGGTAGCATATTGTTGTTTGTGATCATTTCGATGTAAGTATTCAAATAATAATAACCTTCACATGATAGGTCTTGGTTATTGCTAGTCAATGCTTTCTATTAGGCATGTTGGTACCTACTCGAGTCGCAGTGTTTAAGTCCCTAACTAACGATTTATTGAAGCTTTCTACGCATAATGATCATTATAATTTCAAGAAGGAAGAATACCTAATACCTACATATTTAACTAAAACTACTTCAGTCTAAATAAACATCCAAACTTGGGTAAAGTACTTACCTATGTAATGTAGATAAGTCAATGACCTGTCGTGAGTTCGTAAGTTTAGATACCTACCTATGTTTGCAGCAAATTTTAAAATGTTTATAATGCATTAATATAAAGGTTAAAATATGAAATATGTTAACAAACGTTTTTATATTTTTACGAGCAAAAATTCGAGCAAAAACTAAACACATCGCAGAGCTGTTCAACCTGCATACTTTGCGGGCCGCAAATGATGGAAGAAGTTTGATTATGAAGTGGAGCACATAATTTTTTTTTTCATGTTGTCCTATTTTTATGTACCTATTACATAGATGGAATACAAATTACGAGGTTCCTTATTTTTTATAGATTTTAAATAAGTTTGAATTTTGTTCTAGGTCGAAAACGATATGGAAAACTACGTGAAGTGCAAACTAGTTGGTGGTCGCCTCAAACTTAAAAAAGATGTTTTGCCTCACAAGTTTGCTTGTCAAAATCGGTATACAGAAAAACCACAAAGATTTTTACTATCAAAACTAAATGCCAAATCTAGGTCAGAAACAGTTGCACATGCCATTGCCACTACTTCACAAGAAAATGAGCATAGATATGTTGTCGATCCTGTTACTACTCTAGATGATAATATTGACATTGATCCCTTGCCTGCGACCCTTTTTCTATTAATATTGAAAACATCTGATTTTTAGATAAAATCATATTTTTATTCACCGAAGGTATATTTGTAGTAAATTTCTTCATATACAACAGGATTTTGTTTAACCATAAAAACCACAAAAAGGTTAGGGTGCACTTAAGAAGAATAAGAAAACAAAACTAGTTAGAGGCATATAGTAAGTAGGTAGGTAAGGAATGTTTACGTATTTTTGTTATACTTATTCTTATCATTAGCAAATGAAACCCAGAAGTATTAATGTAATAATGGGTACCTAGGTTATAAAATATTATCTTATGCGTATTTCAGCCGCGACAAAATCTTTGTTTCTTAGAAAATATTCCGCCACCATCATGTCACGGACTATTGGAAGGTTGTCAGATTGACCTTTTGAAACCCTTCTTCCATCATTAAATACTTAAAAACACCAGAGCGCACGACGGCAAACAACTCACCCGCGAAATATTACTACAAACATTGATTAATTGATTTATATAACTACAAACGTATGATCGACGCGCTGGAACGGTATGGCGGCCCGGCCGCATGAAATCTATGACGTCACGCGTTACTCGCGGGCACGGGCGAGATTTTAAAAATGTACGTAAACTTTCCACGCTTATAACTTCGGTAATAGTGCACCGAACGATGTGAAATAAAAACTAGAATTATTTGTTTGGTCTAGACATTTTACCTACGTACTTAAAAGTTTAATATTGTAACCTTGTTATCTTCTCCATTGTGAAAACTAAAACTGACAGTGTGAATCGTTATAACTTACAAATGATGAAATTATAATATTTTATACTAGAATTTAGTGTTCAGTTTTCACTTTCGACAGTGCCCAATGAGTGCCATTTTTTGTACTTATTATGAAGAAGAAAAGATATATATATATATATATATAACATTTTATTAAAAACCAATAGACATTACAATGAGTAAAAATGAAAGCAAACTTAAAAGCAGTAATTAATACACTTCGGAGTAGATATGAGCGCCGCGCCGGCGCGCCGCCGTCGCCGTAAGTACATGTCGACGCGTCGTCGCCGAGTAAAGCACGCGGCGCGCCGTCGTGAAGAGTCGCAACTTGCTTTCTCGCTGGCACGCGCGGCCCGACAGCATTAGTACGCCATTGAAGAATTTGAAGAATTCGCTGAACATCTGGAAAATGCCGACTCAACCGACTCTGAATCCGAAACAACTAAGACACCTGAAAGAGATTCAAGTTCTAAACAGTGTTTGCAGCCCCCTCCGACTATTAAAACGAGCACAAGCATAAGATGGCATAGCATTTTGATGATGCTAAAATGCATTTCTAATGACGCAAAACGACAGCCTATAGACACACTTCTTAACGAAATAGGACGAGGTGATCTCGTATTACAAGATACCGAATACGAAACCATTCAGGCTCTGATAAAGTTTCGAGAGAATTTTAAGAAAATCGTTGATGTTCTAAGTTCAGAAACCCAACCTACTATAATTCTGGTTCTAGTGTTTTGGTCAGAAGTGAAAAAATTGCTTGAAGAAGCGAATGATGATGCGCCTCTCGCAATAGCTAGGCTCAAAAAATAACATGTTTGAGAGTTTGAACTCCCGATTTCCTTTAACCGGTGTGGTCGTTGCGTCAACTTTGCTTGATTGTAGATTTCATACCATTCATGAAATTGATGAATTTATGCAAAAAAGAGAAGTCACTAAGGTTTCATTCCTATCAACAATGGTCAGAAATCGCTTGACAACAGAGGATCTTCGTCAAAATGAAATCATTGATACCGCTAAAGCTAGGCCGACTTCTTCTGCTGGTTCTTTAAACTTTTTACTGGAGTTGGTGTGAAAACACAGCACCACTCAACGTGATTCCGGGAATACTGTAGAAAATGAATGCTGGAAATATTTCAGTACAGCATCTCCTGAAGATTTAGAGTCTTACGGTGGAGACGTTCTACAATACTGGAAAGACAGGAAACTTCTATACCACCACTGTATGCTCTTGCACGCTCAATTTTGAATATACCAGCCACCAGCACGCCGAGAGAGTATTTTCCACAGCTGGACTCGTGATAACCGCAAAACATTCACGATTAAAGCCTTTGAGGCTAAATAGGATAGTATTTATCCGTGACAATTATGTATTTTGCAAAGAATCCTTAAAGGAATAAACGGTGTTTTTGGACATTGATATGCATATTTTCATTTTGATGTTTTTGTGGTATTGTTATTGTTATTTTGATATTTTATTGTTTTCTGTATTTGATTGAGCCTTAAAAGTATCAAGCGCCAACAAAACTCACTTAAATGATTATTTTATTTGTAAATGTATCTGAAAGAACATGTGAAATTACCTAACTAATTATAAATACATTATAGGTACTACTTTAAATACATAATTACACACTTATAATTAATATATGATTGTTTTATGTTCGTAGGTTTTTTTTACGTTATTATAGAATTTACTTAAATATATATTTTGAGTGTAAGGGATATATATGAATAATATTTCTTTTAGTTTTTTATAATAAAGATAGACGACACTGCTGTGATTGAAAACGTTCAGTTTTTCTTCAACTGAAAATACTGAAACGATTATTTTTCAGTAAACGTGATCTCCAATTATTAATAAGACTGTCAAATTGTAATTAACAAATAAGTTTCTTTATTAAAAAATATAAAGCTTTTTTTTAGTAACTACAATATGGTTTTTTTTTTGAGAAAATTTTTCCTGATAAAAAAATATCCAAGGCCTACGACTGGCCACGACGCGCCGCCGCGACGCCGCCGCCGCTGTGGAAATTATCAGGCCACGCCGCCGCCGTGGAATTGGCCATCGGCGCTCATATCTACTTCGGAGTTCGAATTGATTCATAACGGAATGGTCATTATTGATGACTCTGCAAAAGCCCGTTAGATTCGTCAGTGAATGAGGCGCCCCATTACCTTGCGGTTTCTTCATAAGAATCGTCAAAGCGCTTGACTTACTTTTAAATTTTGTTACACTGTAATTTTAACCTTTATTTAGAACGGCATAAAAACTCACTTTGCAACAATCAAAACAAATAGGTACAACATGTGAAAAACCCTATGGTTCCTGTCGTTAAGTGCTTTATCAAAATCAGTATTCAAACGTAAAGAAATAATCTTTTAGAAAACTCCTTTTATTTAGAAACCTTCGAGCGAAGCAGAAGAAGCCCCTCACCCCCTATCCTTCTCTCTTGTTCGTTTTTTCTGTTAAAATATTTTTATTCACAATTGGCCTCCTTTTTTCAAAGTAAAAGTCTAGATATTTTATGTTCGTTATTCTAAATTGGCGTGTAGGTTATCCAAAATTGGTTTTTATATAATATTGGCCACATAGTGTCTATGAGCATACACACTTCTTAAAAATATCACAACAGCTTTCAAACCGTTTTGGAGATTCCAAAATATTTTTAATTGGTTTATTTACATAGACGTTACAGCCTATCAAAAGTCATGTGCTGAATATACGCCCCTTAATACTGTCCCATAGCGGGGATTAATAGTATATAAAGCTAATGCCAAGTAAGTAGTAAGTATAAAAGGCTAATGCCAAGGTATCAACCATTGACAGAAAGGTTGGCTACCACAGATTTATTTTGATTTTTTATTTGATCATGGGAAGACACTGCTGTTCATCTCCTGATTTTCCTCTGTTACTTCTTACGACAACCATACCTAGTTCTACCGTAATCTAACCAGGGTACTGGATAGGTATTATAAAATCATTTACGATCATATTATTTGTTTTTTTATTTATTGTTTACATATCATAATAATAATAAGTTTTAGTCAATATACGGTAAAAATAATTCAAATAATGTCTTAAGTTAAAAATAGTCGACAATAACATGCACCTGAACTAGGATAAAACTATTTCTCAGGTATATTACATTACTTAATTCTCATAAATTTATATATTTAACTTTTTTACTTTGTATGTTATTACATAATAATAACACTCGATAATTATAATATCATCTTTATAGCTGAATACAGCATGAAGACTAAATAAAATGTAGGACATGTTAATAATTACTTCCTTCGCTCGCTCCAACGAGCCGCCAAATTGGGTGGTCGCTAATGAAATATTTAAGATGGGCGCGCGGCACGGCAAGATTGTGTTTGATATTTTTCTTTACAGCGCTCCCTGTATTATTTCTGGTACTGTGTTACAAAAGAGACGCAGGGCGCGGATTATTGAAAGAACTGTGTGAATGTTGTGTTGCCAACAATTGTTTCAAAGAGCAGTCATGAAATTAACTTGTTGATTTTAGAGTATTTTTTGTCCTCAAAATAAATTCTAATTTTGTGAGAATCTTCTAAGAGTTCAATGTTAGATATAGGCCTCTCCATTAAAGGGCTTCTCCTTTGTCGTATTCTTCACGCGATATTAGATTCTTACATCTTCATCATGAGCTTATAAACACAGTACGGTTTTCTCTTGTTATATTAACAAAATTCCATCTCTTTCAGCCTAAATTATGAGTGTACATTTGTAATGAATGACATCAAATGAAACTCATAAAAATTAATGATAAATAAAAATAACAAAACAAGTTACATGATTCTCAAGTATTTTACTTGTGTGTATCGCGATACACGAAAAATCTAAGCATACATATTTACTATTTTTTGCATTCAATATTCAGGTCTTAACTGCATTAAGAGATAATAATCTTAAATAGTACGATGAACAAACTGTTTAAGTGATATTGGTATAGCTGGCCACTTAGAAAAAGGCACAAAAACGATCAGTGCTATATGATCATTACACAAGTAAAAATAAAATGTAGACAATTAATGTAAATGATTTAATAACAATAGCCCTACATTAACAGTGGTTGCTAAAGGTTTTAAATTCATTAACATTTAGTTTAAAGTATAATTATTATACTTACTTAAAACTTATTACTAATAATTTTATTAAAATTCGCTACCTCCACTGCCTTCGTACCTGCGTCGCTCCTTACCTTTGATAACCGCCGACTCTCCCATAGAAGTCACTGACAGTCTCTTTTTCTCGAAGTTTCTTTCTGACGCCATGGGATGATATGGAAAAAAGAATTATTCTACATCGGTACTACACGGTAAATTTGACATTGTTCTGAATAAAAATAACCTTGTCAAAACATAAGGTTATTTTTTAATTTGTCAGATATCAGTAAATGTTTCTAATAACATTAAGAGGATAGAGTAAGTCAGCTCAAATTCTAATTTCGTCCCCACTTGCCCGCGCGTCGTATGCTATGATGTACCGACATGTTTGTAATCACTAATACTATAAGTAGAAAGGTCGTTAGACACTTATTTCATTAGGTTTATCATATTTATGCCTGTTTCTTAACGCCAAGCCAGCCGCTTCTTATTTTTATCACGGTTATTTCCCATTTTAATTTTACGTCGTACTGTTGCGTAATGTATATTCTGATCGTAAGCGACAAAACCTCCCCGTTCAAAGGCCGAGGCGAAGTGACCTTCCGTATATATTACTATACTCTTTGGATGTGACCGTGCCGTGCTGCAGGAATCACGCTTCAAAAGGCCGATAGTTTAGGTAATTTCTTTTTACAGTGAAAATAATGGTATTTAAAAAAAAGTAAATAACATAAGCACTGCTTTATAGTTAGTTCAGTTAGTATGCAAAGTTTCATGATCTTATTTAAAGTATTTTATGAAAAACAGCGGTTTATTGTTTATTTTGGATGTAACTTTGGATTTTTTTTCTATCGAGAAAATTTTACGAAATCGTGTTTTCGTCTAACATAATCCTTAACCATAGATGAATGATTGGTCTCGCTGCGCTCGACTAGATACCGCCGGCGTACTTGACAAATGCGGCAACAAATACTACGCCGAAGTCTGCGTACCCGAGCCAGTCGTACTCCAAGCTGTCTGTGACGTGCACGTGTTGAATGTTTTATTAAATTTTGGGCATAATCCGAAGTAAAATGCCAGTATGCGTAGTGAAACTGTGTAAAAATAATACTACAAGAAATAAGAAACACACTGGGATCACATTACATCAGTAAGTATCGTATAATTTCGAAATTTCAACATAAAATAACATGAACCCTAAACGTCATTCAGTGTTGCCGCGTATACAAGAGTCAAGTTCCCCGTGGTTGAGATTTTCGTATGTGAATTTATTGTTTTTGTATTTTAACAAATAACATATTTCATTTATCTAACCTAGTTATTGTATAATAACCTAGTTCTATAAATTATTTAGGGCCGGTTGTTCAATCCTCAGATAAAAAGTCTGTCGTCAAATAAGTCGTTAAATAACTACTACCACTACCTGGGTTTGGGTGGGATACTCTGGTTACTGTAAAAAATTAAAGCGCGTGGGTATTATTAGGTTCAGCACGTGGTAGTTTTTTTTTTTGTAATCTGACCTGGTTCACAAAACTAACCTTTGAGATGAAATTTGGGTGAGCTGTTGTGCGCACGCCGGGGAAGATTTCTAAATTAAATAATTTGGTCAAGCGTGTGTTTCCGTACAAAATGTTACCAAATTCAGTTCAGTGGTTGAGTTGTGAAAACGTTACAGACAGAGTTGCTTTTATAATGATTAAGTATATGTGTAATGCAGTCATTATTCATCATCATCATCTGCCTAGCCTTTTCCCAACCATTATTATCATCGTATTATGTTTGCTTGGTACAGATTTCCTGCTGATCCTATCATTTGTGACCGTTGGACTGCTAAAGTACGACTTAGTCGAGAAGAAAGTTGGTGGAACCCAAGAGAACGCAGTGTATATGTTCCAATCATTTCAATGAGAGCGACTTGTACTTTACAAAGGGTGGTTTAAAAAGATTGTGTAAGGGAGCTGTACCACAGAACGCGTTGTTTTTATCTTCGACACTACCGGACAACATTTCTCACAAAAGTACGGTGACTGCAGAACCAAGCACTGCTCCATTTGTCAATTCTAACAACAGTGCAGTAACTGCAGAACCAAGCACATCAGCTCCAGTTGTCAATTCTAAGAGCAGTGTGCTAACTGTAGAACCTAGCACATCAGTTTCAGCTGTCGAAGGAATCATTCGAACTACTGGTAATGAAACTCCACCACTAGATAACTTTCCCGACATTGATTATATTTTTGATACACCAAGAAAGATAAAGCTTATAAAAGAGCTTCACAAGAAAACTATTTTACAATCAAAACATGGGAGAATAATTAAAACCTTGCGTGAAAAGACTCGTCGATTAAAAAAAGCTAAATGTAATTTAAAAAGTATCATCAAATCTTTAAAGCAAGAACGGTTCGGAACATGATATATATAATATTCTCAGTAAAAATGTTGTCGCAGCAGATTTGTTCAATAACATATATAAGAAGCATAAAAATGAAAAGAAAATCTTGCCGAAATATACTAATGAACTCAAGAAAATCTGTTTAACTTTAAACTTTTACTCTCCATCTGCATATAATTACGTGAGAAGTAAATTTAGCACATGTTTGCCACATGCCAAAACATTAGGCAAATGGTATCGCAACATCGATGGTGCTCCAGGGTTTACTGAAGAAGCGTTCATGTTACTAAACTAAAAGCTGATAAAGGCAATGTTATTTGCGCGCTTATAGCTGATGAAATGGCTTTACGCCAACAAAGTATGTGGGACCGCAATCAAAATCACGGTTATGTTGATATGGGTACGGGTGTAAATAACACTTCTGTATTAGCATCAGAGGCATATGTGTTCCTATTGGTTTGCTTAACTGAGCACTGGAAACTGCCTGTAGGTAACTTTTTAGTGCATGGCCTAACAGGATCCCAAAAAGCGAACTTAATATCGCTATGTTTAAGTAAATGCCATGAAGTGGGTGTACGTGTCGTATCAATTACGTTCGATGGACATCCTTCGAATATCTCCGCGATGGAAATATTAGGTTGTCGAATAAAGGATCCCAATAATTTGAAGACTACGTTCAAACATCCTTCTTCAAATGACGAAGTGGCTGTTTTCCTTAATCCTGTTCATATGTTTAAATTGATCAGAAATCATTTCGAAAGTAAAAAGACTTTTCTAGATGAAGAAAATGGAATTGATTGGAGTTTTCTAGAAAAACTAAACGAGTTGCAAGATAAAGAAGGCCTCCATTTAGCTAATAAAATAACGAAACGTCATTTAGAGTTTCGTAATAATGTAATGAAAGTAAAGTTTGCTTCCCAATTGTTAAGCAGAAGCGTTGCAATCGCTCTGAAATTCTGTAGAGAAAATTTATATTTACCTGAATTCAAAAGGAGTGAAGCAACAGAGAAGTTCATTTTATTATTCAATAATTTATTTGATATATTCAATGCCAGAGATTTGAAGCAACATGGATGTAGTCATCCCATATATAATGGAAATAAAGGTAATATTCTTAATTATTTAGAACATGTGAAACAATATATTATAAACTTAAAAATAAAATCCTCCAGAAAACGTTATTTTAAAGAACACAACCAGCAAAAGAAAATCATTATTAAAAGCTTTAAGCCTGTTTTAAGTACTCAAGCAAATACTGGATTTTTAGGAATGTTTGAAAGTCTCAAACACATAACTAATCTCTTAGATAAGGGTTTATTAAAATTCATTTCATCCTACAAGTTGACTCAGGATCATATTGAATTATTGTCTGGTGCAATCAGAATGCATGGCGGTCTCAATGATAATCCGAATACTAAACAATTTAATGGCATGTATAGAAAACTATTGTGTCACTTAAAATTGAAAACAAGCAATACTGGAAATTGCATCCCACTACAAAATATTGCTGTTTTAAATTGCTCCTCAGCTCTTAAATGTATAAATAAAACTACCATGTGTGAACGTTTTGAAGAAGAAGATTCAGTATTGTTGACTGCACTAGAAACGGTTAAAGATGAATTTGACGAGATCACAGAATTCTTGGATGTGCCATATATGTCGAATTTTAAAAATCATGTTGTTGGTTATATAGCCGGTTTTGTTGTCACATAAAGTCAGATTTAATATATAAAAAAATTGTTATTGATGTAATGAAAAAATTTATTGGGACGGGTTCTAGACAATATTTCGACTTTGACACAAGCCACGTTAATGGTGCTATATATCAAATTAATTTGATTCGGCTAGTAGTTGAGAAGTATTTACAAATTCGTCTTCATTATATATCGAAAAGAGAAAATTTGCAAATATGTGTAAATTCCAAAAGGCAAATGTATCGTAAACTTGTACAAGTTAGTGGAATGTAATTTTAAATAATTAATACCTACTTAATAAGTTTTATTCTTTTATTAACCTGTTTTTCTTTTCTAAAGAAGACACCTACTCCTAACCTATACACAAATATATTTATATTATTTATTATTCGATTTTAATTCATTGTTCATTATTAAGTATTTTCTGAGACTTAACTAATAGACCACAGCATAAAATATTTTTCCCATTAACTCGGGTAACAGTTGAGCAGCTGGTAACACAACTGACAATAGTCAAGAGTCAAGTGACGATGTCTTACGCACACTACAATAATGAGTTGCCGCATTCACGGAGCTATTGTTCTTAGATAGCGCGGTATCAGTCGAGCGCAGCGAGACCAATCATTCATCTATGTCCTTAACATTAATCCTCAACTTTACCATATATTTATTTCAAAATTAATGCTGCAATATTTTCGGCATAACGAAGGATAGGCCGAATACGAAGAGAACTGGCGAAAATTAATGTATTTCTCTTGACTAGAACTTTGACCTGAAGTAATTCTAAGCTTTAAAACATTTTTGTAGGTTTGTTCGGGTCCTTCACAAGGTCACCGTCATTTTAAAATTTTAAAATAAATGAATATACCAACAAATAAAAAAAATTTAAGAAATGATATATAAAATTATTGTTCTTCCAAAATCTGTGAATTTTAATTTAGGAATAATTATTTTACGTAAAAATGTTTGTATTGTGATTCCGAAGGTACCTGCTATCTTTATTTTCGATACAAAATATTATTTATTAACATAATTCGTTTTAATTAAAAACACCTAATAATAATATCGTACTATAATAATAATATCGTATAATACGGCACTTCGACGTGTGACTTAAGGTAACAACAGTCGATATGTCTGTAGCGAAAATCGTTAATTTATTGTTTTATAGTGTCTATAAATGTAAATATGGGTAGGAAAAGAAATAAATGTTACCTAAGTGGTAAAACAAAGAGAGTTTATCGCATGAACGCTGCTCGAATGTTGTATTTTGAGGTTAATACTTATATTTTTGTAAGGTAATTTTTTGTTTGAGGCTGCCTAATAGGTTGCATTTTTACTCATTTACATTAGCCAAACTGATCATTTATACTTTTCTAGTTTCAAGTGAGAAACACTAAAAATGTAAAATATCAAGACCCAGTCGGAAAAGAATGTACAGAGTAGTGCAAGCACAGAGACCGCAAATAATGTCAGTCAATGTATTGTCCGAAAGCATGGGGTAAAAGTACATAATTAAGAAAAACCGAAATACTTCGGATGTGAAGTGATTGAGCAGTCGGAGTTGTCTTGTGAGAATTTACATACACAGTAAAATATCCCCACTATGGGGCAATCACCGACTTTTTAGTTTTTTTTCTTTATTATTTATGCAATTTGCATTACGGCATCTTGTAAGACTCACAAGAACAAACATTTTCAGTTATATGAGTTTCTTTACGTACGATGAACCAATTAAGAAAAAAAATCGTTATCAATTCAATAACTTTTCGAACAATATTTTATAACGAATAAAGTACAGAATTTATAATCTATAGGAACTAATATTATAAATAAGAAAAATTTATTTAAGAAGTAAGCAATTCTCTCTGTGTTATTCATTACTCTGCATCTGAGCTAGTTCAGTCAAATATAATCAAAGCCTGTACGGCTTTGATTATAGGTATTATACACGTCTATATAAACAAAGCGTAGGTACTGGCGGCGCGTGGTTTGCTGCGAAACAAGCAAGGTCATTCGCGTCGTATTCGGCCTTAACTAACTTACGTGGCGATCTCTTAGTGTTATCGACCAAAGGGCACTCAAAAATAATCGAAGTGCTTTAGTTAAAAAATATACAGTAAAACCTAAGGCGTATCGGTCCGGAAAAATCTCTGGTGGTAGTTGATTCAAAAAGGAAGTTGTGCGAGGAAGAAAACTTCTTTTAAATCACTTAGAGGTGGACCGCTAGTCATCCAGAGGGTATGGATGGTATCGCAAGTTTTGTTGCGATGTGCGATGGTGAAACTGTGCGGCTGGAATTAGTCCGAATAATTCCTCTAAGCACTCCCCGTGGAAGATGCGATAAAATACGCAAAGAGATGCAACACCTCTTCGCAGTGCCAGTGAATCGAGCCGATCGGAAAGCACTCGGTCGTCGACGATTTGAGCCGCTCTGCGCTGGATGTGGTCAAGTGGAAGGAGCTGGTACTGGGGAGCCCCAGCCCAGAGATGGGAACAGTATTCCATGTGCGGTCGAACCTGCGCCTTGTAAAGTTGCAGGCGGTGTGCCGGCATGAAATACTGTCCCGCTCTGCTGAGCACGCCAAGCTTTTTAGAGGCTAATTTGGCCTTCTCTTTCATGTGACAACGAAACTGCACTGCTTGCTTCATCTTTATTCATAATTGCAGCAAAAAAGTGGAATAACTTACCAGCAACTGTTTTTTTATCAGATTACAATATGGGATTCTTTAAGGCAAGAGTTAAAGAGTGAAGTTTTTGTTAAGTTATTGCGCTTTATTTTTTTAAGTAGCCAAGTGTTGGCTTAGAATAGTAAAAATAAAATATGTAAATGGTCGTTTGTTCGAAATATTAAATGTTCGATGATTCTTTACCGATTGCGAAATTTTAACACAACGTTCCATTTTAATACGTGCGTGTAAATACTTTTTCTTCATACTTTCTTTTTTTGTGTGTTATCAAGTCCGTTGATTGGAAATTCGTATGTTACGAGTAATAATGATGCACGTTGTATTAGATGCATTTCTGAAATGAAATTTACTATTTCATTATGCATCAGCCGATGTGATTAGTATTCGGACGCGAACAGAGGGCGCCGTTAGATAAACAAGCGCTCCGTAATAAATAAGAATAAAAATAGTAAACAATAATAATAAGCGTTAAAATTGTGTGAAACTGAACCTAGTTAACATTATGAACAAGTGACAGTGTTTGTGACATAATTCCTCAAGTATAGTGCACAAATGGACTGAAAAATAGAAACGCCAATACTTTCGATATCCAAGCGAAGTTTTCTATTGTAAAACAAACCGTCAGCCTAAGAACGGTGCAAAAAAAACTTTAATAAATTTATTATTGTAAACACGACCCACCCAGTGCATTAAATAGTGCTCACTTTTTAAATTAACATAACGGATACTACCATAACATGCAAAATCATTTATGTGGACTTTGGATCCTGATCAACTGAGTGAAGTAAATAATTACAATCACAATACGACGACCAACGACATGTAGTGTCGCATGTCTGAACTTGAGAAGACTAGGAAGTAAGCATGAAACATATTGATTGAATTTTGTGTTTACTGAACCTCTAACTTAACGAGTGTATCTACTCTTATGACGCTAGAGGGCGCTTACTAATAAAATTTTACTTAATAATTTTTTTTTCTATATAATGAATGAAAACTACAACAACATTACACATAGGAACAAGCTTAGAATTAGAACCGAAACGACTGTATCAAATGATGAATCGTTTCTTGATAATTCTTATCAAAGTCTGCCTAATGTTGGATATACAGACAGCTTAGAACTATCCGACCTGAAATGTAGAAATAAATAGTAGAAAATTTAAATCTTGAGAATGGAAGACTGAACAAAAAAATATCAGACTACAAGAGGAAAATATATTTATTAAAATCTGTCGGAATACAAGAACTACGAAGACCCACAACATGTACACCTTTAAAATTTTATTCTCCGCAGTATAAGAAACACAGATCAGAGAACAGTATAACAGACACCCCTATCCGACCCCTAAAAGGGACTATAACATTTAAGAACTTTGACTATAGTTCCCTCAAATCCACTATGACGAAGAAAGAGCATCTTGATGAACTAGCAATCATCATGGACTGTAACGGTACACCTACCAAGGGATGCCGATATTGCTGCACACCAATGATAGATGGCGATAGTGACCTTCCCTGCGGTGAAGAAGTAAAACCCTACTGCGATATGTCGAGACGAAAGAATCGAGTAGTAATTATTGCGGATCAATCTGGCCAGGGGTTAAGGAAAAAATTGCAAGAAATTTTAGGAAATAAGTATTTCGTCACCTCGTACTTAAAACCTAACGCACATATTGACCAAATACTATGCTTTTGTGATCAGCTTTGTAAAGATTTCACTGATTCGGACTATTTGGTGCTCTTAGCCGGCTGTAATGACAGCAATTTATTAAATTACAATCGTTTTTATATTACCAATTACATAAACTGAAGCACACAAATGTTTTGGTTGGTGAAATTAAAAAAAAACTACTACTTTAATCAATTTAAGTTAAATTATGTAGTTAAATCAATTTGTAATCACTTTGAAAATACGTCATATTATGTACCATTCAACTTATATTTTAATTATACTAGTTATAGGCAAGTAGGAAACCTGACCAAAATTTCTAGGCTTCTGTTGAGAGAAATATTAAGAATTTCTTATAAACATAATTATACTAAATTTGTGACTAAATTGCCCTGCATGACTAAGTTGAAATCACGTGAGGTCCATCCTGCTACTAATCATGATGAGCAGCAGCACCAAAAGTGCTCTGTCAGTACACAAACGGATGATGATCAGTGTGTAATAACTACTGGTGATTCTTTTTTTTTCGTGAATAATAGTATTAATTTAGAATTGCGAAAAAACAACGTAGATAATAAGGAACTTAACATATTTTATCAAAATTTGTGTGGTATAAATAACAAAAAACTGGAGTTAGAACTATATATATAAATTCCTTTACAGTAAAGTATCAATATCTATGTATCAGTGAACATTTTCTGAATGAAAAATTAGTGGAGTTATTAGCGTTAACTGATTACAAAATAGTATCGCATAGTACAAGAGTCAATAAAAAAAGGGGTGGAACACTCATACTATGTAGCAAAGATAGAGATATAATAGATCTGCCTATAGCGAAATCTGTATATAAAATGGACAGTATTGAAGTACGTTGTGTAAAGGACTTAGAAACTAATATTTGTATTTGCTGTTGTTATCGCACCCCTAATGATAAAAACTTTGATATCTTTATTGATAGATTATAAAAGTTGTGCGAATACTTTTTTAATAAAAAATGTGTTATATGTAGTGACTTTAACATAGACTTATTACCGGAAAATAAGAAGAAGTGTGAATTTGTGAATCTTTTGACCGGTTCTAATTTTAGGCCACTAATTTCTAATGCTACTTTTATTAGGAATAATTCGAGCTCACGCATTGACAATATTGTTACTAACATACCTAACAAGAGTATAATAAATTGTAACACAGATCATAATGGATTGTCAGATGGACACGCGGCAATATTATGCAACATTGTGGTCCCCAATGTTAAAACTAGAAGCAAAAATAACATAGTTTATATAAAGAAAAGGGCTTTAACCAAAAATAATAAATCTGTCTTTAGACAGAATTTAATTAATTGTGATTGGAACTCAATGGGTATAAACACATTTCTAAGCACAAAGCCTTATTTGATGACTGTTTCAAGAATAAAAATAAAATAGTAAACACTAACAAGAAATCAAATTTACGATGGATTACCAAAGGAATAAAAGTATCAAGCCAAATGAAACGGTTTCTTTGCACAAGTAAAGGATCTCATAATGACGAAACAATCGTCAGGTACCGTAACGAATATATTAGAATTTACAGGAAAATAATTAGACTAACAAAAAAATATGCAGTTCAAAATGAGATCGCTCGTTCCAAAAATATATCCAAAAGTGTATGGAACCTCATTAACAGCCAGAGAAACCTAGCGGGAAAAATACGAATGCAACTAATGCTAAAGGTAGACAAAAATATTATTCACGAACCAGTTCAAATTGCTGATACCCAGTTCGATCATAGTATCAATAATGTTCCAGTTGATATTGAGATTGCACTAACATACCTTAAATGTAATATAAGTCGAGTCGAAAACGTTATGACACTAAGAACAACATCTGTAGAAGTACGAAAAATAACACAAAAATTGGAGACTAAGAAATCTTGCGGTTTTGACGATATTCCTTCTTCTTCGATCTTCTGTGTTTACACTCGTGCACTATGACCCTGTCCTGCGAAGATGGCTAGTTTCCCTTGTAACTGGCCGGCGTGACCAAAATTCGGTCTGTAGGACATTATGGTGAGTGCAGAGAACCAGAGAACTTTTTACTGGTAGGTAATAAAGCATGGTGTCTTAGTATTTATAAGTGACAATGTATCTGCATTTTGATTCTTAGTAGAGGAAAGATATGATGTCTATGGACCATAGAATCCACTTACTATCAAGTGAACTATATATGATCGTTTGTCACCCTTATTTTATAAATAAAGTACGACTTACCTAATGGTAAGTCATCACCATCGCTCATAATTGTCTGCAAAACCAGCCATGAGCGTTGTCGGCCTTAAAAATGAATTGGTTCTTTCCTTGAGGATCTCTAACGCGTATCAGTCCGTAAAAATTGCTGATGACAGTAAAATAAAAAAGGTATGTGATATGTGATCTGGTACAACGATCGCTATCCGTGTCGTCTGTCAAACATAGCGCTACGGTGACTCTTCGCTACCATTAGGAAGACTCATGTCCAGCATTGACGGTTCGAATTCCGCACGGAGCAAGTATTGTATGGCCTACTAATGTTTGTTCCGGGTCTAGATGTTTGTCCTTATGAAATTTATGTATGTAAATTGCCTCCATCATTCAGGAGAAAATCCGAGTTTGGGAGTAAAGTTTAAAAATTTGGTCGTACGGATTGTAGGCTCATTTTAGTTAACGTAGTAACTAAAGCAGCAGTAATCTGATGTTTATGAGCATAAATTTTTAAACTATAGAATTATATAATAAATTCTGCAACTACGCGAATATTACAGAGTAAATAAAACCAATTTAAGGGATTTTAAAATTTTTATATTTTATATATTTTTAAACACAGCAGCATTAAGCTACTATTTTGCGCTGGTATTCTATAGAGCCATGATCTTACCTTATTCAAGCTAGCCCATTCGTGCTATGGATATAATATAGCTGCATTGTGGCTCTACCACGTAAAACTTCTCTTATAGTTAAAGTATTCTACATAATAAAAAGAAACAATTTAGAAACGAGTTGCTACTATAATGTTTTAGCGGCTTCTTAATTATCTCGAAAGGAAAACCCTCACAAACCTCTAGCTTTTCGTTTCATGTGATATAATATTACATTTTAAGTCACGCTTTCATTTGCTTTTACCCGAGAATCCGTAAAGACGGACATTAATGAGCGCTGATTATAACTTGATGTCCACGCTTTAAAATAAAATATGTGTTTTTGCTAAAAGAAATAAGTATTCAATAAAAAGGTTATGTATTTATGTAGAAACAGTGCTTGACATCATTGTCATTCAGCCGTAGCCTCATTTTTATTTATCACTGTTTGGTACAGATCTCTTATAATTTATGTAGGGTTTATGGAGAAGCTGGTTTGCGGACTTCAGATATCCTTGAAATATTTTACATCTAAGACGTGCAAAATTATTCTATTCTATTATATTCTAATATTTTACTTGGCAAATACTCTCCAAACGTAATTATATTTTAATTTTATTAATTATAAATGTTGCCTTTATTATCTTCTACAATAAAGACAACATCTTCTATAGCTTTCAGACATCGATAATATATATATATATATATATATATATATATATATATATATATATATATATATATATATATATATAATAGTAATAATAGTAATAATAATTCAGTCGCTGTAGCTGATATCGTGTCGTGATGTCAACCGTGTTCTCGAGGCAATTTTGCCGCACTTTGAAGCCTGGATGCATTGGCCAACAGGAAGACTCACCTACAGACTCTAGATATTTATTATTTTCAGTTGTTTTCAGGAAGATGCTGCAATATATCTCCTGTTTCAGTTTCCTTCTGTCGCCTCTTACGACATTCACGGGGTGATATGAGGTAGTGAATTCTATTACGCCGCATGAAACCGCATGAAAATTGAACACGGCATATATTATGTAAAACTTTATGAGCCACAGCATCTACTTAAAATCATCTGGACTGCATTCTCGATTGTCACTGCCTATACAGTCGGCTGCTGAATATGTTCATAGGCTGCTCCATAAATTGGCTCATGATGATTTTCCTTGGTTGAGCATTTGCAGGGTAAGTATCAGCACTTTTTCATTTTATAGTAGTTATAAGGAAGATGCTGCTGCCCCTCTCCTGATTCGTTTTCCTCTGTCACCTCTCACAAAACTCAAAGCAATATATGCGGTATTGAACATTCTTACACAGCCACTCCACATCGGTCATAATATAGCATACTAGATTAAATTCTCCATATAAGGTGACCCTCAGGAAAACCTATATTCAGTAGAGGACTTTTCTCTGCCTCGTTGTTATAGTGATTGTGAACCCGACTGCTGTCCATAAGGTCCCGGGCTTGAATGCCGGGTCGGGCTAACAAAAATCAGTTATTGAGTTTTTCTGTCAAGAAATTATCAGTGGCAGCCCATTCTCAAGAAGTTGACGATCTTTTGCACCCTTGCCTCGAAAAGCATATAAGGTCCTGTACCCGTTCCCGTTGTGTTAAATTACCATCCCATCGGACTACGAGAGTAAAGAAATAGAGATAATACGTTCAGGCACTATAATCCTGTCCTGCGCAGATGGCTTGTCTTCATTAAGACTGGCCGCCGTGATTGAAATTCGGTCTAGAGGACATTATTATAATTAAAAAGTATTAATATAGCTTTCTCATCTAGATATGATGCACAATATTTTAAAAAATGATGAATGTACATTAAATATAGTAAAATATATAAATAAATAATACATATATAAATAATAACCAAGCCAGATGAAAGCCCTAGATAAGGGAGAACAAACGGCAAGGCGATCTGAATTTGAGCCCGGAACGGTCCGTCACAGAGCTCCAGTCGTCTCAGATGAGCCGAGACCGGCCAGGTTTAGTCCTTTTGCAGAAACGTCTACAGGAATAATTTTAGTCGAAAGTCCAGATATTTTGTTTACTTTTCTGTTTCGATTTCTTTTCAGGACGATCTCGTCATACGGAATGGTTATGTCGGCCAAAAAATATCCTTGGCTACGCCCTGTCCATCAGCATAATATTCGGCTTATTTACAAGAATAGGCCTGTCTGTGATGATCTGGTCCCAGTAGAGCCTGGCGCGGTCATTTTCAAACATATCTTTCGGAAAATCCTTATAATAAGGTGGTTGTCGATCCATGAGACCGTGTTTCAGAGCTAGCTCCTTGTCCAGCATCATGGCTGCAAGATTATGTTATTAGTGCAAATACTCATAGTTAAAAAGCACCGAACAACCAGAGCTGACATGTCTAAGTGACTCATCGGGATGGCGACAAGCTCGACAGATGTTGACGGTGCCATCCTTTAGGATTATTGTTATTATTTATTATTATTGCAATGCCCTTGCAGGGTTCTTGTTTTGAACTATAATTTATAACTAAGACAAGGTGTATGCAACAAGAATAGCAAATAAATTGAAATGAATTAAATTATTATTTGATGAAAATGCTGGTAATTATAAATTGAAAATACCACAAGAAGTGATTAATTAGGATATAAATACGAAACTTCTTCCATTAAAAGTCCATAGCTCTGTAAACTCTTTAAATATTTTGCTGCCTTCCACTTTTAAACAGTTAATTTTAGCGTACATAAAGTTTTGGAGTCGGTTACTCAGATAACCGGATTAAAATGAATCAGAATTGAATTATTTTATGTTTATAAAGTAGAAATTAAATCGGCGATTTTATTATTTTAGCTTCGAAATCAAATATTAATTCAACTTTACTCTTACTTTTTCCGAGTTATAACACTTTAAAGGAGACAATCAATTTTTGTATGGAGAATGGGCCCACCACAAATTTTCGCGTCACGCAATGAAATGGATGTCGATTTATTCCTTATAATTTATAGTTTACAAAAGTAATATTAGTTTTACCACATCTAGACGGAAAATCGAGAAATTGACAATTAAAATATGAATTTTAAAATAACCTATAAATAAACTAAAAGCTATTTATAGTGGTTTTTACCGGTATTTTAAGTTAAAATAGTGCACTGTTGAATAATAGTTCATATAAAACCAAGTTGTAGGTACATTCAGCATTTTCAGGTACTTCAATATTTTTAGTAGTTACGGCAAAATATAGTGCCTGTCTGTGTACAAATGTGGTATGGATACAATTTTTTACATATATTGATTGTGAGTGTACTTCCCAATTACCGTTAAAATAATATGAATAAATTCAAGATGACTAAGGTATAATATATCCATTTATATTTACAATATTACCAACACACGTTATATAGTAAGAAAGATGTTTTAAACTGACTGTGTAAAAAACAAGTTATAATGCAACCGTATTTATAGATGGTAAATCATCATTTCCAACATAGTCTATATAATTCAGACATATAATTCAGATCTATTTATGCAGACAGACAGACAGGCCCGGTGTCAAGACTTTTTTTAATATGCTTTGGTTGATTATTAAATACCTAATTATACATCTTAAAATGACTGGGTTCTAAAATACCAAAATGACTAGGTAATATCATGCTTATCTGTTATTACACACTGATAAATTGTGAGGAAGTAAGATGTTTTGAACTGTTTGTGCCAGGATAACAAACACACAGGTATAGTTTAATTGTATTTATTATTAGCGATCCGCCCCGACTTCGCACAGGTGATTTCTGGATTTCGACAACAGCGCCACCTACCGAGTCCATATGTGAATATGAATCATATAGAGACCCGTTCAAACACACATAAACATATCATCAAAATCGCTTGGATGGTTTCTAACGGACATAGGTAGAAACATTTTTCGTGTTTTCATATCAAAAGATCATATTAAAAGATTTTTTCAAAATAACTTGATGGTAACATTTCTATTTATGATACGATATTGATATGTAATAAGTCCCAAAGATCATGTATAATCACTGCATTAATTATGGTTAAAATCGTCAGTGTTTTATGAGTCCTCTTTTAAAAATAACACAGCAGACAGGTGCAGTGCCGGCCCTTTGTTCATTAAAGTATTCATCTATTAGCAAGTATAAATCCCATACATCATTAAAATATAATGTCTCGCCCGTTTACGATATTATTAGAAATCAGAAGGATATTGTCAATTAAAAGAGATAAAAAAGGGTGCCAAAGCAATAAATTCAACTTTGCTCGGCGTTTATTTATAAATTACACATATAACATAATATATAACAGATAATAAAGCACACAGTAAAATAGAAATAGTTCAAATAAGCAACAAAAATTACAATTTTTAGTCATCATTATTCATCATCATTACAACAGTCCACTGCCGAACATATGGCTCCTAAATTAAAGATATAATGTAAAATATTACAGAGGCCTTCCGTGAATTGCCATCACGTTCCGTCCCGTATGGTGTCGTTAAAGTCGACAGAATAAAATAAAAATACTAGGAGATGGGGAGCAGCATCTTCCTATAGAATACCACAAAAAACTTTGGTTGCCACAAGTGAAGCAACTATAGCAAAAATGATCATTTATATTACAATATTAATACGCATTAAGATTAATAATCATCATTCATCATTTTCAATATCATTACTTGAAAGTAATATATCATCTAAAAAAGATGCAGGTGGTTCAACCTCATCTCGATGCCGTGCCCAAGATAGAAACCAGACAACAGACATGACATGTGCACAGCAGCCAACAGTGCGTCTGCCTACCAAACAGTTGCAACAGTACCCAGTAAGAGCAGCCCTAGTGTTAGCAATTGATGGGTTGGTGTCAACTAGTATATAAGTGTAATAAGTTTTTTTACTAGTGTGCCTTGATTGTATCCTACCTCGCAATAGATAACTATTTGGACCAAAATCATGGACAGATTGCAGGTATACCTCGATTTTATATTCTCCAGAAGCCCTGACATGCTCCCCGTAATAACTACGAGCTTGTTTAATTTGATAAATTCCTAGACTAAACAGAATGAGATCCTGGAATGTCAGTTGAGGAAAACTATCCAGCTCTGGAAGATTACCATTAATGCTGGCAAATCGCACTCTCACTCTATTTAAATTGTGCATTTCTACGTAGGAGGCTAAATTATTTGGAGTGTTTAGTTTGGCTTGAGCAATTGCCAATATCTCTACAGCATGAAAATTATTACGAATCAACGTATGAAATCGATTTATTAATGCAGCTGCAATTTTAAAGTATAGCATGAGATGAGTAGATGCAGTATTAAAATATTCCTGACGAAATAATTTGAAGTCCCGTTTAAATCTCCCATTTACAATTTCAATCACCCACCTGCACAAAGTTACACATCTGGACTTGTTGGCAGCAATGGTTGATAATTGTATTTCACCAGCTTGTTTAGATTCAGGCATGTAAGCCTTATAACCACATTGCTGCAAGAATGGAATTGCATCCCTAAAACCTCTATCAAGAATAAATACATCGTTTTCTCTAAAATAGGTTCGCAGTGGACTACTATCGTTGAACAGTCTAAGAATTATAGAAGCATCTGATTCTGTTGCAGGATATGGTCCAAAAACATCAAGGATATAACCATTACAGCACACTATTAAAAATGGCTTAACTAAGTTACGATACTTATGTAAACTATATGTTTGCTTCTGGTATAAGTAATTACTACTTTTTTGCACATAAATGTATGTACCATCACATATTACTATGGCTGGCATAAATTCAGGATCCATATCTGGATTACCAAACAAGCCATTTGGTATTGTCAAGTTATATTGAGCAACTTGTTGAATGCATAAGGTATTTGTCCCTAAATGCAGTTGGATGAATTGCTCTTCAAAGCACTGACTTACAATATTTAAGTGATTGAACACAGTCGATGAAGCTACATTAAATAGAGAAGCTATGCGTTCATTGCTATCACCTGTACGAAGTTTCACTAAGAACATAGCTAGACTTCTTTTAGGTGATTTAACTCTTTCACTGATAGATGGAATTTCAACTAGTAACTGTTCAAATTGGTATTTGGTAAATCCTAACCAATATTTGCATAATATTGAATTATGTTCAATGATATTTAAAATATTATAATTTTGAGTAACACTACTTTTAAGTAAGGAACAAAGGTTGTCTATCTGAGATGCAGTAAAATCTGAACAGTTACTACTCGTGAATAAATTATTCCAATCATTGTGGGGTTCATTTAAATGGTATTCACAAATACGAGCGCACAGTGGCACATAAAATGAGTGATCTATCAGCAATCTCTCTTTAAGTAGTTTAGGTATTAAAAATCTAGATGAATGATTACATGACTTAAAAATACAGTGACGGGAAGTAGAAGCAGCACGCTTATAATTAGCCATAGTAATTGTTGATGCCGCTCTGGAAATGGCAGGGGTTACAGGTGCAGGTATAGGGGGTGGTTGTGGGATGTTACCGATGTCTTCTATATTCATGGATTGTAGCTCAATATCCCTGTTCTCATTTTGTTGTCTCTGTCTCCATACAGCTCTGGAAGCCCTCAGCCAGCAAGGACTGCATACTCGTTCTAAACGATCCACCTGAAAAAAGTTATTTTTTATCAACTAACAAAATGAACTATAGTTTTACAGTGTCTACTCTAAATATTAATAATATTTATTATTGTTCTATTTATTTCAATCTTTCTAACACTAAATAGTTTTAATGTCTTTTAAAATTATAAATATTAGCATGCAATTGTTTCCCCTCATAATATTTTTTGTGGCACTACTTATTTAAATAGAAATAAATAATACATCACATATCAGACAAGAAGTAATTATTTTAGAATTATTAACAATATTTCACTAAGCCCAAGTTCTTTAAAGTTTCAGATAACATTGAATGATTAAATTGAAAAACTGTCATTCTTTACGAGTTGGGGTACTTTCAACTAATTATAAATAATTTTGTAAATCTTAACAAAACAGAAAAGATTTGATCTTGATTCTCTAGGGTGAAATATCGATTCACTAGATCGATTTAGTACTATATATCGATATGACATTGACAGATAAAACGTCAAAAACGTGAGAATATTTAATTAATTAGTTGTTTACCAATATTTTCAAAAAATAAATAAAAATACTTCGATGCTGCTCCGGTAGCAAAACTCGCGTGTAGGTGCTTCAGATAAACTCCCTTGACGCCCCCCACAGTAACAGAATCTTCAAATTGAGGCGACCGAATTGTAAACCCAACCCGTTTTATTTATACTAATGTCTTTTAAGGTAAAAAATATTACTTGTATAATAAGTACAAAAGCATACAAATATGGGTGTAAGATAAGGAAGAAGTATCGTTCATCTAATAACTAAAAATAAAAAAATTGGTTATTAATGGCAAATATCCCCCCATAAGACAATCTATGTTCAGCAGTAGACTTTTGGTAGACTGTAAATTTAAAGATAACCTGTTAGTGAACTGCCATGTTGAATGAGCATAAATATCAGACCAAATTGTATGCAAGGTGTCTGATTTTACAAACATCAATCTGTGTACCAAAGCGATTGTGGCAAATCCTCTGGGCTGCCTATTTGAGGCAGGGGACCATTTATAGCCTTTTAAAATAAGGTAAGTACCTGGTGTGATGGTATCCACTGCAAAATAATATCTCTTTCTTCAGAGTTAATAGGCACAATCCGTCTACGGTGTGCTCTTAACATTGAAGATCCACATGGAATACAAATATTACTGTACCCAAATCTTCTAATGGAGTGAGCTGATGCAACACTTTCTTGCAATATTCTTAGGCAGTTACAACAAACTGCATCAAGTGGGTGTAACTGAAAAAATCAGGAATTAAAAATAAAAGAGGAAATAAATATTAAGTTCAGATAAATGTACATTTTGAGGAGGGAAGCGAAGTTGGCATGAAAGTGAATGTTTGATGTGGAACCCTATATTATTTGAAATACAATACATTTTCAATTAAAAAAAAAATTGGAAATCCAAAAGACAAATATCGATTAATATATTATGATTTTACAATATTTACAGTATTTCAGGTATATCATATAGTGATAAATAAACTTTATAATATTAGAGTATTATGGAGTTGTGTAATATTAGTAATATATGGGGGAGGCCTATGTTCGGCAGTGGAGTTTAATTGGCTGTAACGGTAATATTACAGTGGATTGAAATATTTTTCATTGCACAAAATAACTTACTTTTCTATTTACATAATATTTTATCCTTAGAATAAATATTGACACATATATACCTATACTTTTTCGACTTTGATTTCTGATTGACTGACAAAAGATAATTAGACACACATAACATGTGATACATCATACCATGCCACAAAAACTTCTTTTGTGTATATTGTGTGACTTTATTTTATCTATTATTTAAATTAGATTTCACTAATAACATAAAACTTCAATACTTTAACATTTAACACATTAGTAAGACCTGTGTTTATCATTTGTTAAAGGTTAATTCAGTATAAGTTATAGATTTTACAAAATTCTAGGAGGAAAAAATAAACTTTTATATTACTCACATGGACTTTTACTCGTCAGTTTGCATTTTCGAATGTCATTGGCAAATTATATACATAAATGTGATATAGGTATTTAATATTTGACTTACGTGCATGATATAACCCTTAGGTTAAACATTTTTTGCATCAATTAGACATTAACATACTAATCCACTTGTAAGCAGTAAAACTACGTGAATTTTCATTTTTAAACTTTTACTTTAACACGAACACAGTTTACATCAATTTAAACAAACAAGTTTATGCCATATTATATTTTTACAGTCAATGCCAGTCAATGGAGTCAATGCAAAGAACTATGCCTGTAAGTTGGTAAATAGCAGGAAAGAATGCAGTGTCATCTTGTGTCAAAATATAAAATAATTCAATCAATATAATATATCATTTATCAATTTAATATAACGAAAGATTAAAATTATAGCTATAGAAGGTATGAATTTATTAATAATATGAAGGGATATTTATTATTACTTTTAAAAACTTAAAATAATTAAGTACTTAATCATGTATAGATCGTTATGTGTGCCTGGAGTCTGTGGATCGTTTTCTTTCGTATTATTTCTAAAAAATCGTACCATATCCCATATTATTCAACAAAAATAAAAATATTAAGTAATACATTAATAAAGAAAATATATAATTTTCGTTTCCGCAGTATAATAATATTGTTGGAATAAAATCGAGAGTAACAAAAATAATATATATTTCTCATAAAAGTTTAAATCTAGATAATATGTAAGTAGATAGATTGTATAGTGCAGTGATTAGCTTTCCATGAGATAATATTATACCTACCTCATGAGAAATCCACACAGATAAAAGTTGGCGCACATCAGCAGTTGTCTCGGCCAGTAATTGTCTTCGCACACTGCGTTGAAACCTGACTCCACAATTGCAACATACACTTCTATTTTCATTGTATGCTGATCTAGCAGATTCCATTTTCTTAAAATCGCATATAAATACAAAAAAACAGTAGCGTAACGAACGTCAATGCCGTTAAGATTAAAGACGTAGGTAATACCCCGCCGCCCCGCCCCGCCGTACCCGGCCGCCGGCCGCTGGGAATTACTGGAAGTCAATGATAAAATAACGTTTTGGTTCACAGTCATTTAGAACTATGTTATAACGTGATATTAGCTAAAATTTTTAGAAATTAAACATAAAGTTCTTAGTGGTATCTTTTTTAAGTCAGCTTTGTGAAAAAATAGTTTTCTTTTTATACAAGCTGCAAAATGACTAATTAGGTACACGCATTTTACCCATATTACACTAATCAGAACACGAATATCAAAACAACTAATTTTTTTTCGTATTTCTTGATTCCGTTTACATTTTCGAAAAATCTGTAGGCCATTTACTATTATAATTTGGTGTCTTTTTTTTTGATGTAATACCATTAGTGGACGTTAATATTTTTAGTGGGCCCAAAAATGATTGTCCCCTTTGGTATTGCGGCCATTTTTCTTTACTCCTTTTTAGCCATGACAACATTCTAGCTCTATCATCAAACCTACTTTAATTTACATTAATATTGGATTGTCATATTAGTCGTCCACAATATTGAATTTTGAATGACGTCACTTTACTTATTGTGTTTCGCTCATCAAGTTCTTACATTTAATACCCATATTATAGGGATTATTGTGGAAATGATAAATCACTATTTTGTTAAGTCCGCAATATTGAATTAAGAATGGTGGCATTTAGGTAACTGTACATTGTCTCAAGAACGAACGGTGTGTGCCAAATTTTAGCCCGATAGCTTCTGTGGATGTTGATGAAATATTGATTGCGAAATTCCAGGACATACATACAAGTGAAGTTAAATAAAAGCTTTTAAAAATTGTAACATGTAGGTACTTTTTTATAACATTAAGTGTAAAATTAACATTCAGCATATACGAGGAGCATATATACAGCATAGTGTCAAGAACGCCTACTACATTTTCTCTCCAAATACGAGGAAAAAACATAGATCTAGAACATAGAATCAGAAAAGCTGTTAAATTATACCTCACATAATATATGACTTATTTTAATATTTCATTTCATTATGATTACCCATACATGACGACTTGAAGACGACATATTCAGATGGCGGGGCTTAAGACCGGCCCCCCGTCACGACCGGCCTACCGTTTAGCATTGGACTCCCCTATAATATATGACTTATATCATCGTGTAAGAGGCGACTATGGGATATTCCAGAACGATCTAGTAGCTTCCGATAGATAGCGATATAACTAATTCGTTTATGGATTAGGCCGGAATCAGCGTCAATGTTACGAATCGACAATTCGCCTGCCAAGCAAATGTCCATGGGGACTTTTCAAGGCCCTTGAGGATATTGTGAACAATATGAGTTATTTTTATTATTATTATAATAGTGTACGTAACCCCAGTCACAGTTTATTAGATGTAAAGAAAAACGCGGTGTCTACCGCTTGTGGGGGGGCTCGAGCAACGAGGGTGAGTGTCGTAACGGTTCTTGATTACAAACAACTCAATGCCAGGCGTGCTCTAATTAATGTAAAGCTGAATGCTGAAAGCTACTCTGGACAAAAAATTACATTTGTTCATTAATATTGAACTTTGTTGTCAAGCACCACCTTATACACATTTAGAATGAAATGGTGAACTAAGTAACTTTTCGCTAAGATTTTTAGATTAATTTTTCATTTATGTGGAATAAAACACCATTTTGATTTCTTAAATGGTATATCTTTCTTTTATAAAAGCACGCTGTAGCTATAATGGTTTGATTATTAGAGAAGATCCACGCTCTCT
The DNA here is from genome assembly GCA_907164705.1 of Parnassius apollo. Taxonomy (NCBI): domain Eukaryota; kingdom Metazoa; phylum Arthropoda; class Insecta; order Lepidoptera; family Papilionidae; genus Parnassius; species Parnassius apollo. The sequence continues at coordinate 65,370 of CAJQZP010000685.1, read as the reverse complement.
CAGAATATCAGCGTAAAATAGCATTACGTTGCTGCTACTCTTATGGATAGGGAGAAAAGACAGACTGTGACTAACTTGTTGGCATGGTGGTTATAAGCACGATTAATGACCATGAAAATTAAATCTCAGGTCGGACCAATATAAGTCACTTATATATTAAATAATTAACGCCACCAGAGGCAGGCAGTTGCCAATGTTTCTAGGTAAAGCTGTTGGTCCTTCGCCTGGTCTCTATCGTCATGTTAGATTGCTATTCCATTATAGTGGGCTATGAGAATGTATGAACAGAGTACGCAATTCACACTCGTGCAATATGGTCCTATCCTGCGCAGATGTCTATTGTTTCCATTAATTGGCCTCCGTTACATAAATTCGGTTAGGTGGGGATGGTGATGAAACCTGGAAACACTTTAACATTTAATGAAGCATTCCCGAGGAAAGATTTGTGGTGCGGCGATAGGGTTCCTGGGTTCGAATCCGCAAAACGGACGGACACAAAATGGTAATAACTAAAAGTGGACTTTATTCAGCGTGATTGGCTATAACTTCAAATAAGACAGTGGACGTGGCGAGTTTTGGACAATGCACTTTCTGAGACTTATTTTACTATATTTAGCCGGTACGGTTTGTAAAGGAGCAAACATGAGCTTCCAGGGGAAAAAAACGCAACAAAGGACAAATAAACAGCTCAATATCTATAGGAGAGCACTTACCGGAGTGGGTCCTCTAATTGCCTCTTATTTAGGCCTTGAAGCTGGTGACACTGCGTTGCAACTGGATGAACGGTGGCAGCGCACGTCCTTTTACTCATCGGCCGTCTCCACTTCTATCTGAGCAGAGCGCGCCTCTGATTGGACGCAAAATGATGCCACCTATCTAAGACCGCCCCCCCCCTTTCAGGTCCGTGCGGAAGGGAAATGGATGGGATGGGAGAATGTATCGCCTAATTACTAGCTAATTGAACAAAAATGCGAGGGTATTCATTTTCCGCGTAACCAATTTGAATGCTTCATCAAATGAAAGATATAAGTAAGTGACGAAAGTGTCTGGGGACCATAAGGTCTAGTAAACATCAAGTTTCATGTGTACTCATTGGTAATGCTTATTTTGAAAAAAAAACCCGTGAGGACGTACACATCATTATTATCATTATAATCATCATAAATATCATCTTCAGTTTATATTAATAATGTAACCTTTTGTTAAACTCGTAACTAACATGAGACAGTTGATATCCCAATCAGAGAAAAATAACAAAAGTCGTAGTTGGGCATTGAGTTATTATGTACTACGTACTAGAGGCGACACTGCATTCAGCTACTATGTTCTACTCAACTGCAGTGCATACAATGCACTTTAATCAGTCACTCGCTAGGCGCTTGTAGAATTGTCACGTGTTGTGTTAATTAAAAAAAATCTCTGAAGAAAAATATACCGTCGTGTGTACTTATATATTGCACAAATAATTCAAGAAATGTCAGTAAAAACTAAGGGATTAGTTTTCATCGGTTAAGAAGATACTTAATTAATAAAAACGTATTATGTATTAATAATAAAACAAATTATTCCTAAGACGCCATCTCGTGTCATGGAATATAGATTATGAAATTAATATGTTCAGATGCGACATTTCAGTGTTTACTTAAGTATAGGACGAATATATTATTATACACATTTTTTTTTGTAGAAACTTATATAAGTTATTACGATTCGGCAAAAATTTTCATGTTTAAATCTGCTTATTAATCTTTTATTTTATTTTTAGGTTTCCACATCAAAGTAAAAGTGGAATAAATTCGTCCATTTTAACTCTCGTGTGCCCATCATTTATGAACGACTCTTATTCTAATTTAAATAAATATATTTGTAATTTAAATGTTATGTTAATAAGCTTTGTTAAACATACATTTAGTATGTTTTTTATATTTGACTTACGACAATACCTTTTAAAATATTCAGATAAAAATATCATTAAAATGTAATTGTGATTAAATATTATGTAATATTATATTAAATAAGCAAATATAATACACAAAATAAATGACAAAATTTAAATATTGTTCTCGATATAATTTACCTATTAAACAATACAATCTACTATTACCTATGGGTCCTATGTTTATTCTATGATAAAAAAACCAACCGCGCGAACACAGAGTAGCGCACATTTTTTGTTTGAGATAGCTGTTCTAGTACGTAAGTACATATTACTTCAATGTAGTTGGGCGTCTTTTTTAATTTTTCTCTAGTTGAAATTTATGGATTTCAACTGCTTTAATATAACGGATTGCAGTAGATTTAAATTGTGCCATTTACCTATTATTTTTGTCTCACTAACTCTGAAAAGATAGGGAAAATCTTCTCACGAATCTTGCTGAACAGTGTAACTACAGTAATGTGAAAGATATGGCAATATCGGATAGGTGTTGTAAAAGTCACTCAGCCTGCGATGGATAGACTATTGATCAAAATTTTTCTGCGTGTTGATACCTATCCTGAATGGATATGGGCGGAAGAACAAAAGTAACTGATATATCCCAGCAGATTAATAAACTGAGTTGGTAATGAGCCGCCTTATAGCTCGAAAAACTGACAAGAGGTGGGTTAAGATATATGATAAACAAAGGTGTTCACGTAGGTAGTCAAGAATTTTTTTGATAACTTTCACCCTACGAGGTTGTAGTACGTATACGTGTTATCTCTCTAGGTCTCACAGAATACGTACCTATATATGTAAAATAGCAGCTCGATGCTGCTGTATTTTGTATGGTGAGTGTAAGAACTTTTTTGCTGGAAACGAGGTTATCAAATTTCAAATGATCTTTAGCTGATTAGGTACAAGGCTTAGATTTGTAAAACGTAAAACGCAAACCGTTGATTGTCGTCTACACGCACTGATGTACATGCAGGTATCGGGCCTCGGGGTGACCCCCATTGCCCGGGTGTCCTCATGTCCCATCATTATGGGACAGTCCTTGTTGCCTGTTCAGGCATAATGGTAAATCCGGTTTTTCCGTAATTAGTTAATTACGGAAAAAGAGAGGTTATCTTGTATAGACAGAGTTGGCCTTTCAGCGGCATTGTGGGTTGTTACTCAACTCTCTAATCACATATAGAGAGGAGTTCTCTTGGAAGAGGTCGCCCGTCCGGTGGCCGGGTGTGTAGCGGCGCAAAGCCGTTCAGGTGTTCATGTGGCCCGTTATCGGCACGGTCAAACATGCCGCGCGCTAACCGGGCCACGAAGTCGGTGATGGTCTCGACTTTCAGATCGGCCGCTATGACGTCATTCCGGACGTAGCGACCTGCTCCGACGATCGTCCTTAATGTCAGATTCTGCTGGGCCTGCAGTCGCCGCCTCAGAGGGTTGCTCAGAAGTGCGTACCAGGCCGGTGCAGCGTACGTGATGATGGTCCGGATATACATCTTGTATATCCGGAGCTTGGTGTTTATAGCCAATTTGGATGCAAGTACCGGCAAGAGCGTCGCCCGCGCACATCGGGCCCGGCGGACGACGAAGTCGACGTGCGCGGTCATGCGCAGCGTCCTGTCGATCTTGCACCCAAGGTAAGTTATGGCCTTCTGGTACGCAATCTCCTGGCCGTTGAGGGTCAGCGGAGGTGGTAAATTCCTGAGACGGCGAGTGAGCAGAGCGGTCGTCTTACCAACGTTGACGACCATCCTCCACTCATCCAGCCATGGTGGCAGCAGGTCCAGCAGACGCTGCATCTTGGCAGTGGCTATGTGGGCTCTTCTGGACGAGGTGAAATAGGCGCTATTGAAATAAACGCAAACACCGAAACGATATGCCAACACGGCCCACGAACTAAACCGATGCGATGTCCTTCATTGATATTCATTGTTTCTTGTTCTTGTAACGGTATCATAAATTCGTATAGAAAGAGAGGATTTTTGTTTTGGTAATTTTAGTTTCACACGGTACGCAATGCACATCTGGATATAATTACCTAAAGCAAAAAGATCGAATTTCAAATGGTTAAAATTGCCTAATTTTTAAGTTTGTGTAGTTGTGAGAGTTGTCAAATTTAAATGATTTTTAGAACAATAGACACAAGACTTGCATTTGTATGATCATATTATATTTGGTTTAGGCAACTTTATGTTTATGATTTTTATATTTAGGATGGAAAGCTTAGAATTTGCTTTTTTTCTGGAACGCAACAATTATGCACTTGGTCTTGGTGGCTCGTGCTCGTGCCATTCGCTAAGATACCTAATAACATACATTAAATTATTAATTTTTAATGTTGCGTTTGTGCATTTATTTGCAATATTTGGTGTATTTTGTGCATTAGGTAGTTGTAATTCAGACAATTATGTGTAAAGTGTAAATATAATATAGCATATTAGACTTTTAATCATTTTGAATGTAGACTTTCAAAATGTCGCGTAAGGCTAGTGAAATATGGTCTCACTTCGATAAAAAAGACAATTCCGACCACTTCTTCCACTGGAGGCGAATTAGCGGCTAGTGCAAATCAGGTAAACCTGCGGTTAATACAGTTGAATTTTGAAATTGAATTCAGAATTCGAATTTAAAACTTTTCTGCTAGTTCTAAGCCTAGTTAAGCATGAAGGAAAACCGCCAACTTAAATAATTGTTTATAAATAAACTAACTAAAATTATTTTCTATAAATGTATATAAATTATGTTTACATCCTAATTAACCGCAAATGGCTTAGCAAGATCCTCCGTTATGCCGAAAGTATTGCAGCATTAATTTTGAAATAAATATATGGTAAAGTTGAGGATTAATGTTAAGGTTTATGTTAGACGAAAACACGATTCCGTAAAATTTTCTCGATAGAAAAAAAAATCCAAAGTTACCTCCAAACTGAACAATAAACCGCTGCTATTCATAAAATACTTTAAATAAGATCATGAAACTTTGCATACTAACTGAACTAACTATAAAGCAGTGCTTATGTTATTTACTTTTTTTAAAATACCATTATTTTCACTGTAAAAAGAAATTACCTAAACTATCGACGCGTAAGCTGATTCCTGTCGCTCCGTTAACCGTTAGTATCACAGAGTACCTTTGTATAAACTGAAATAGAGACCAATCTTCGACCTATAAAATGGCAATGCATTACTAGCGCCTCTAGTATCCAAAGTCAGCAACTTTATTGTAATATCTATAAATATAAGCTTATATATACGCACATGCCATTATATATATATATATATATATATATATATATATATATATATATATATATATATATATATGTAGCACCTACGTATAAATATTATTGTTCTCATCATAGATATTAATAATTAAAATCAAAACAAATAAAACTAACATTATATTTACAGGATTTATTAAAAAACAGCAAATACAATAATAGTTATGACAATAATAAATATCAGTACATTTATTCAACTTAAATATAGCAATTAATGAACAGCCTGAAACAAAGATAAGAACTAAATTTAAAACATTAAATAATGTAAATCTGCACTCAACTTCTTATATTATAATATGTATTTAAAATGCGTCAAGAATAAAATTGAGATCGTTTGCAATTGAAATAAATTTGAAACCAATTGCTAAAAACAATTCTACATTATTGCTCCATTAAATTGAGACGAAGATACTCGGCCGAATATGCGGCTAAATCACCGAATATTCGTTTAAATGGTACTAAAAATGTCCACTTGAATTGTACGAATTGAGTAACGTCATGTCTTTCATAATTTTACTATTGAAAGTATATTTTATTTATGGGTTAAGTCTACTTGAAATGTCATGTTTTCGAGGTACTTTAGATTTATTTCCGATTACAGCAAATAGAAAGTTTGATAAAATGTTTTTGGAATCAAACAAAGAAAACATTAAATTAAATTAGTACATTTCACTTTAATTTGGTCGTCAGTTTAGATATATTAATAATTGGTTAGTTACAGAGGTGATCCCGTTGAATAATGTTCGGCCGAATATTCTGTTCGGTAAAAGTTTTACTGAACTTTCGGCCGAATATTCGTATTCGGTGACAACCATATTCGGCCTATATCAAATTAAAATCAAATCCAATCTTGAATATTTGTTTTTCTTAATCTTTTTTAATTATTAAATTGAAATGATAGTAAAATTTAGGTCCTTTGGAATTGCGGCGATTTATAATTTTTGAAATGAATTTTAAACCAATTGCCAATCAAATAAGCATTTCTGCATATTGCTCCATTAAAATCGAATCGAATATTGACAAAAACAAATATTCAAGCAATAATATTTATATAATAATGAATATTTGAAAACAAATATTAAAGCAGTATGCTAGCAATGAAGACGTCTTAAACTCACATTATATAATGACTTATATCAAATAATTTAAAGCTCAAAATAAGTTATGCTTCTTTGCATTATTTCTAACACTTTTTTTGAATAAAATATGTAATACAAAAAATTATGCGCTGTATGCCCTGTAGTGTAATAAGTCGTGACGGCGTAAGAGAATTTGCTACTCTAAAACATGAGCTATGCGTAGCAGCCTCTTCGGAAAAAAATATGCTGCCGTTGCCAACCCACCTGATATACTGTGGCAAATATTCCCATAGTATCACGCATAGAATACCATAATACATACATAATAGAACGGGGGAGTGGGCGGAGCCCGCGTAGCCACTAAAATGTCACTAATACGTCAATTCACACGTATAAATGTCAACACGATATGTGTTTTGACGGTTACAATGGTTTCCAAATTTTGCATGCAAATTATTTAGAAAATGCCAAATTGCACACTATTTACGAATAAATATGTATGTGTTAAACGATTTTTTTTAATGAGATTCACTCTGTCAACACAGCGAATCGGGTTTGTCGACGCCCTTCCTCGTACAAAATAAAGCAAACTCGTACAAAATACAGCCATTCTATTGTGTATTATAGTATTCTATGGTATCACCAACCTTTAGCAATAGACTTTGTGTTTAAAAATAAATTATTTGATGAATATTTTAATAATGCATTCTATAGACTCACAGAGTATATCTAACCTATTTAATAACGACATATCTGCTAATTATAAAAATACATTTGTATAAAAAAAATAGGACTAATTAATCTTACTTTTATAATTTGGTGGTTCAATTTAAGCGTATTTATTATTACATATCATTGATAAATCAGTTTAGAACGCATGAATATATAAAATGTGTAACAGTAATTAAATATTATTAACTCAATTTTGGTAGCAACAAGAGTAATTATTTCTTTCTTTTAAAAAGTTTACTTCTTAACCTTTGGGCTTTAATTTGGAAATAGTTCTCATCATCATCTACTTCTTTTCTCCCAGTCAATATTCTATTATTATTTTTAAAACTATTAAAAATCAGACAACACATCACAATATTTATCAAATAATCGATGCCTCTAAGTTTTCATTAACAATGAGTGTGCACAGCATTACAATAATCTAGCTCGCAGTTTTTACCATGAGAGTGGACACTACTTAAATTATTAATCAAAAGGGTGGCAAAAGCTGACTCATATTGGTCACAAGTTGGATTAATATTACGGCATCCATGGCGTTTAACAGATCCAAAGCAATTTTCCAGTGGGTCCTGATTCAGATGACGCAACCAAACTGATGTAATGCCAAAATCAATTTCAATTTTTTTTTAATAAAACTTCCATCCCTTCTAGTGGCCACACCCAATTGTTTACAGTTGGAATAAATTGTACCAGTGGAAGATACACATCATAGAAGCAAAAATTTTTTTGGCATCCATACATGTTTTGTGATGTATGGAGTGAGCTGTTGCAGGTCCAAGTCGAGTTTTGGCATCTTTTCTTTTAAAAACTGCCATTAACTGAGTCGAAAATATTATCCATAAAAGCAGCAGATCAGCATCTTCGTACTCTTCTCGAAGGATACCCTTTGTCTTTTTCTTGTCTGCCAATGCTCCTCCTTAAAATTAGAAATTAAAAAAAATTATCAACCAGTTTTGTTTAAAAAACGAAAGAAAAGAAACAATTATTACAACACCCCACAAACATCATTAAGTATTTATAAGTGGTTGCGAATTGACTTTCCTGAATCTAATAATTTTAAATTTATTGACCAATAATTTAATGTAAATTTTGGTACCTATCTAAATTCTTTAAATTTGTTATTTTACGTTCATGCACAAAATAGTTCATAGGGTGCACTTTAATGCCATAGGGAATTCTATCAGTCAACTATTAAGCTAAACAGAGGAACATATAAGAGGTGGTGGAGCAATAATCAGGAAGGGCTTTTTTTATAGGATAGGATGACAAACGAGCACACAGTCCACCTGATGGTAAGTGGTTGCTGTGGCCCATAGACATCCACATCTATCCTCGATTACAAATAAAAATGCAGACGCGTTGTCACCCGTGAGGGCTAAGATGAAATGCCTCGTTTCCAGTAAAAGGGTCTCCGGTTCTCTACACTCACCATACGAAACAGTAGCATTAAGGTACTATTTTACGCTGGTATTCTGTGAGAGCGTGGTCCTTCCTGGACTACTGATATAACTGCAGCATGGCTCTACCACGTAAAAAAGGGCTGATAAAATACTAGCAATGATATTATCATTACTAATATTCCCCTTAACCACCAGCTTAAAATGCTTGTGCTAGGGACGGTTCACGAGAGTAATCGAATAGCGGACTCGATTTCACGACCTTTTGAGCTCGCGGCCCGTACCCTGCCATTAGGCTAACGTAATGATACCAATGATTTCAAAATGAAGGATTCTTCATACAAGAAAAAGTAGCGCATCTCTCATAATACAAACGTTATAACACGACGTAACCAGGGTCGGATTTCGTAGTATAATTATCCTATTTATACCATTATTTCATAATGTGCAGTATGCAGTATCTTAATAATACTAGGCAAATTGCAATTCGTCATCGCACATGTGTAAACATTGTTTATGAGTCTTATCCTATCCATTTTTACCAGAAGCTTGATGACGGCAGCAGCTTCTCTCAGTTTGTGTGTCGAAATGAAAACAGAATTTTAAAATATTTTATGAATACGATGTTCAGTTTCAATTATGTAGGTATCGTTTCTTTTGTGTTCTTTTCGTTTTACCCTTTATGTCGCCTCTACACGTTGGCCAACACAGTGGCGAATGTAGTGGCGAAAATATATTGGCCGAGGTTGGTGACGGCGTCCACACGTTGGAAGGTCGTTCAGTTTACTTCGGTTCGGGCCAATGTGCGGACGAATTTGTTTTATTTTAGACGTCGGCTCCGTGGCGCAGTGGCTTGGCAATGAGTGGCTGTGCCAGGGGGTCGCGGGTTTGAATCCCGCACGGAACAAGTATTTGTATATCCTACAAATAATTGTTTCGGGTCTGGATATGTGTCCTTGTGCAATTTATGTTTGTAAGTAGCCTCCGCGACACAGGAGAAAATCCAAGTGTGGGGGGTAACGTTTTTATAAAATAATTATAAAAGAATAGTGAATATTAATAGGGCTGTATACATATAAAAGAATAGTGAATATAAATAGATATACGATATACGATTAGCTTTATTTATTCTGTACATGCATCAGAAATTGGAATAAATACCATTAATTAGAACTTAAGTTATTTTAAAGTTAAAGGAGTTATAATCGATTAGTCTATGTTTTAAAATTGGGTTTTGTTTTTAAAGTTTAGCAAAACATGTACTTGCTTTTCTATCAGACATTTGATGTATATAAAAAACACCTTATAATTTATTTGGTAATTTAATTATTTTTTGAGAAAGACAAAAACAATAGCAATAAATATAATTAACACTAACTTAATAATAGGTACTAATTATAACTTAGAACATAAATGAAAAATTCATGACAAGGAAAGTGGCTCAGGACCATGCTTTGCGGCATTCTTTGGAGGAGGATGTTCAGTAGTGGACTTGGGAAGAGCTGTAATGATGATGATGATTCGAAAACTTGCACGATTAAATTATAAGAAATCGACGCTTTTTATATAGAATAGGGTGACAAACGAGCACACAGTTCACCTGATGGTAAGTGGTTACTGTGGCCCACAGACATCTACATCTATCCTTCGGTTACGAGTCAAAATGCAGATGCGTTGTCACCCGTGAGGACTAAGATGAAATGCCTCGTTTCCTTTAAAAAGGGTCTCTGGTTCTCTACACTCACTATACGAAACACAGCATCATTAAGCTACTATTTTACGCTGATATTCTGTGAAAGCATGGTCCTTCCCCGGTCGAGCCGACCCATTCGTGCTACAACTATACTTCTAATATAACTGCATGGTTCTACCACGTATAAACTTCTTTTTAAAATTGTGTCGTTTTTTTTTCATTTTAAAATTGTTCTCGTAATAACCTGATTGTAAATAAATGTTCGTTATTTTTTTTGACAAATAGCTTATCGATTAAAAAAAATGTGTTAAAATAATTAAATCGCGCTAATTAAAGTAGTAGGAATGTTTAAAGTTGAAATTGGCACTAAAAGGCTAGTAATTGGGGCATCCACCCTACAAAACTTGAATATAAAATTTAAATCAGATGCGTGTAATCACTCTGGGAGCTTGTAGCAAACTAAACGCGAGGCCAACGTGTGGACGCGGCGACCAAACTCTGCCAACAATCCTTTGATCTCTTGTAAAAAACCGACACCACACGGATCTCGCGCCAACTTGCGGGCCATCGTTCCAATACATACCAATGAAGCCCAAACACCCCTCTACACGTTGGCCAATGCTACTGGCCACTACATTCGCCACTGTGTTGGCCAACGTGTAGAGGCGCCGTTACTGAATATAAAACATATTAGGTATTAGGTAAGTTCTTAGAACAAAAAATAAAACAGAAATAATAATAAAACCAAAAATCAAAACGTATAAAATCACTAGCCACGTGACGTCAAAAATTTGGCAAAAAAAAAAAACAATAAAACGTCAAACTTTATATAATTTTGGACAAATAGTATAACTTTATTTTCCCTGTACAAAATTAATTAAATTACACACTTCTGTAATTATCTTCCATGTTCATTTTGTATTTCTTTGATTTTTTATTAATTTATTTTTATAATATTCTTTTTTCAGATTTTTAATAATTTTGTTACACATGTTTCTCATATAAGTACTTAATCTTTAGTTCTTCATTATCCGGTAACTTTTTAGTTTTCATATGTAGATTATCATTTTTCCTTACATATAAATATTGTCTATGTCAGAACAAATATGAAATATATATCATATTATCAAATATTAAATATAAATAGTTATCATCTCTCAATCAAAATAAATCATACCTAAAAACGTTTCAGCCCTTTTCTTTATAACTACAGGATTAGTTGATATCACAGGACCTTGCATTGGAGTAACTGGATCTGAAACATTAGTTAATTTTCTTTCAGCAACATGCTTCACTTTTATAATTATTCCTTTGCTACTTTATATCATTGTAATACTTTTATCAATGATTTTACACAGGCGTTTGTGACAAATGAGCACACAATCAAACTGATGGTAATTTGATGCTGTACCTATAGATATCTACATTTAAATTCAATTAAAAATTAAAATGCAGATACGTTGCCACCCCTGAAGACTACGATAGAATACCTCATTTCCAGTAAAACCTAAACACCATACAAAACTCACCCGCATTAAGCAGCGTGGCTCTACCACATATAAGTTATAAGAACTTCATTAAAAACATTGAATTATAATTACAATCATAGAAACACATTAAATATACAGAGTAATTCAAAATTTTTGCATTATAAAAAAGTTTATATCTTATGTTCAAGAGCCGTGGTAGCTCAGATGGTTAGCGCTCGCTGTAAATTTCACAATACGCGAGCAAACTGAGTCCCCCGCCGGCACCAATGAAATTGTTAATTGCAATTTTAAGTGCTGATTTACCACGTGCTCGGCGGTGAAGGAAAACATCATGGTGAAACCTGCATGTCTGAGATATAAAAAAAAATATGTCGAAGACATGTGAAGTTCGCCAACACGATTTATTTCGACGCATATTACGACGCATTGGGGCAGCGCGGCGGACTATTTCCTGCCCTAAAACCCTCTCAGAAATGAGTGGAGGCCTGTGCCCAGCAGTGGGACGTATATAGGCTGTAACTTTACTTTACTTTTTATGTTCATTAAATTGAAACTGTTAAAAAATGGCATCATAAGTCAGACTAACCAAGATTTTCTTTGTGAGAAGTATTTCCTTCCATTTTTGTGTATAATCGATGTACCGAACGTTCAGAGTAATGACCTGAAATGAAATTCATAAATCAATATCAAAAGAAGACAAGGAAAGATTTAAAAGAAATAACCAAACTAAATATATCACTGTAGGTTAGGAGAAATGGGTGTTTCTCAGTGGATTGAATTGTAAATCCCACGACAATGTAGTGTTAAGTTTAGAGTATGTTCTCCTCTCATTACCATCTTTACCAACATTACACGGCGACCCTGCCAGACAATGCGCTGCGACAATGCAAGTGCACTGTCGCAGTCTGAATAATTATTAAACTGTTAAATAAAAAAAAAAAGAATTTAACTGTAATTTACTGGAATTGACACAATTATACTGGATATGATGAAAAGGAAAATTAAGAGAGACCACATTCACAATCTAGCTTGTACACACCTGCATCTTGTAGAGGAATATAACATTTGATAGATGGTAAAAATTGATCAATCTTCTTCGGCGGCTTGTAATTTTTTAATGAAAGCTCCCCTTCAAGATGTAACCAACCTTGTCTGTGACTCCTCTGAAATACGGCAGTACAGCAGGCGGGCGCTTGACTGTGGCCGGCTTCACTCAGCGTGGGACCCGAAGCTTTTTTTAGTTAAATAAATTAACATTTTTTCATATGTATATTAAGTCCCCTTGAAAAGGTCACATACTATGTTCAGCTGTGGACTTGTGATGTGCTGTAATCATGATAATACATATATGATCATATATATCAGTACCTGTTGATGTTGACGGTTCTGCTAGGTTCAAAATTTCTTTCATGGGTTTTCTTTTCATAACTGCTGGTTTATTTGATAATGTAGCTAAAAGAAAATAATAGGATTAACTTTGAAATTATTTATATATATGGCAATAAAAAACAGGCCCAGTATCTGTGATGACTTGCAAAAAGTACAATTTCACAATATAATAATAATATATAACATAATTTAATGAAAAAAGTAGAAAAAGTGGGGTGATAACACATTGCCAACTTAATATTTATGAAAACTAGGCTTAATTATCATATCCTCATCCTTCTGTCAGCCGGAATCGCTACATGTATTATCCTTTTAAGCTCTATAGTGCATATAAGTAGTATTTCATTTTATTCTATTTATTTAATGAATGAATCATTGTAAAAATTAATGCTATGTAGGTACCTACACAATTAGACATATTTTACAATAAAACTATACATGTCATTGATAATATACTGTCCTGAATTAATTCTATAACATATTTACTTTTTCTGTAATCTATAAAGACAAACCTGGCATATTCAAAGTTGGCACAGCAATGTTACTAATTCTGTTATTTCTGCATTGAAATTTTTCTTCAAAATGTGAGTGACACACACGGCGATACTTGAATATGTGCATATTTTCGAGGCCTAGTATATCACCGCCAATTGCATAAATCCATACCCTAAATCGTTCACTTTCCTTTTCTGGGTTTGGAAATCTGTGAAGAACTAGCTTGCCTAAAATATTTACAAGATACATTTAAAAAAGTCATACTTATGTGTTAAAGCCTAAGACAAATAATGCCCTTGATGCAAGTTGTTTGGAGACGAGATGACTTACCCTTACTGTCCTTACATCCGGGGACACAGCAACGCTTATCTGACATAATTATTTAAATTATTTATTCTATGTAGCAATGGAGACAAGATATCACAAAAAAACAAATCGTTGGAAATGAAGTTGTAAGAATAATAGGTAGCTCAATTCAACGTAAATAATATAATAGATAAAATAAAACAAAAAAAATAACATAAAAACACTTACATAAAATAGGAGCAACTCCACCAAATAAAATAAAATATTAGTTATTCGCAACTCCAATATCGAGAAACAAGTAGCGGGAAACGTGAATAAAACTATTCCATAATGGGTAATGGCAGGTTGTTGTGCTGCCAGATTCAGTTTCAAAAAAATATCAAAAACATCTAGTTACTGGATTTTTTTAATGAATAGTTTTACGAAATCATATGTAAGCAGTATTTATTTATAAGAAAATTTCAAAAAATTTTCATTACAGATTTTATATTAATGTTAAACAAAAAGCAAATATCTTAATTTCTGTTACACTTATTTTCTACTAAATAGAACTATTTTTTTTAAAGATTTTGTAAAGCTACCTGATAGATGAGACATACTAGATAGGTACATGGTAGTGGCGACATCTAGTATGTGATGAACGAATTATTCGCTTGAAATTTCGAACAGTGTCACCTATTATTGTAGGTTGGAATAAATACGATTTTATAATACGACTAAAATAAAAAGTAGTCAATAGATATGGTTTTAAATAGTTTACTAAGTGCGTCTTAATTTTGCATAATAGCATTTCGTAGGTTTCCAAGTTTTATGTTCTAAGATTGTAGAGCCTGGTTAGTATTGCTCTGGCTTTTGAAGGGAGAAGTTGTGTCGCTTACGATCAGAAAAACACATTACGCAACAGTAAGACGTAAAATTAAAATGGGAAATAACCGTTATAAAAATAAGAAGCGACTGGGTTGGCGTTAAGAAAAAGGCATAAATATGATAAACCTAATGAAATAAGTATCTAACGACCTATCTACTTACAGTATTAGTGATTACAAACATGTCGGTACATAGCATACGACGCGCGGGGAAGTGGGGGGCCAAATTAGAATTTGAGCTGACTTACTCTCACCTCTTAATTATAGAGTTTGAAATGAGACTCTGATCCTACGTCTCAAATTGAAAAAAAAATGGGTAACAAAATTATAGAAATAAATAAGGATAGAATGAACGTAATTTTCTTCACTACCCGATTATCATCCCGTGGGTGTCGTAAAAGGCGACATAAGGAAACAAATCAGGATGTGGGCAACAATTTTTTTTAGGTTTATGCCATCTAGCATCTATCCTACATACCACCTTGAGAGTCAATCAATGTACGAGTAGGTATACAGATGGCGCTATTGCTGAAGTGCGCTCAGCTCAATCTTACTAAAATAAATACGTGTACCTTGGTAACTGTCTTAAATAAAATTAATATAAGATTAGTGTTTGAACAAAAGACCGTTGTAATCTTGTAATTGTACTACTATATACTTTATGGTATGTAATGTCCTGCGTTTGCGACTTGAATGATCGACCGAATGCCCAGTACGTACTTTTCGTCATACAAAAAAGATTGCGGATCAGCATTTCAATCAAAGCCCTCCCGTAAAAAGTTTCACTTCAAAAAAACCGTGGTTGCCAACACGCTTGCCGAGCGTGGCAACTGTGGCAAATATCCCACCTATGATACAATCTATAAGAAGGCCTATGTGTTCAGCAGTGTATTTTAATAAGCTGTAACAGTAACGGTATAATTTATTACTGCATAACATTGAATATACAAAATTATATATTAACATACATGTTTAAATATTACATCTAAGATAACAATTACATTAGAACCTCTGACTTCTAATCTAGAATAATCTATGTAATTCATAAAATATATGTTGTACTGGTAGTACAGTTTGCGTTTATGGTTCGGTTGTCGTTTGCAGATTCAGTAGCAAACCATTAATATTGATATTGATATCTGAAAACAGTTTTCAATAACGATATGAAAACTAGATATCGGTTATGTAACCGTTGCAGATAAAAACTGAAAACGCCCATGCATGCTTAATAACGATATGAAAACTAGACATTAGTCATGCGCAAAAGAGTGCGTTTTAAAGTGATGTAATATAACATTACATTTCGTACCGAGGAATGTTGCATTACACCATGACTCCAAACATGACGCGAAATGACGTGCTAGTGTCACACGCGATGGCCATTGTTATGAAATGCTCGCGTGTTAGTAGAAGATATAGATCATTTCAATGAGATACCGCGTTATATTATCATGGTGTGACATGAGAATCGTCAATCGAAATGCGCCCTCGCTACGCCAGAATGCATCTACACCTTCTTTTGCTATACATAAAGTCGATTTTCCTTCATACTTAACCAATCTACGGAATCATTTAATTAAAGAGGCATTCCAAGCTTAGGACTGGCAATAAACATGGATTGCAATATTGATTATTGACCAAGTCTATAAATATTGGCGTATTTAAAAATCGATTTCATATATAAAATACTGGAAATATGTAATATGAACACCGAATAGCAAAGCGGCGCGCGGCCACGTGTCATGTGTCATGCTTAATTTAGTCGAGTCATGTGTAATGCTACAGTACGCGGTCGGGTTATTTGACGCGCAATGCAACAATCGCATTACTTTAGACATGAGTGATAAATAACGTCACAGTGAAAAAATCATCGTGATCTGCCACCAGAGAATATCATAGTGACTTTTTGTATGATAACGTCGTTCCAAAGAACGAGAATAAATCGGAACGTGTCCGCCCGCGCCGTCGGAGTACTTCGGAGATAGTCGTATATTTTCGTGAAATGTTGAACTATCTATTAGCGTAGACCGTAGACAGAGAATTAGGCAATTTCACCGTATTTGACAGTCGACTCAGTTTACTCATTGTAATTTGTCAAGTTTGTGCACTTATAAATTTGGCGCCATTTTTTTTTCTTACCTTTTCTTTGTGTTTTGATGCAAATTACGACATTCAAAGTGTTAGAAATTAGTTTATTCATTGTGTAAATAACAAAAATAGTGAATAGTTCAGTGTAGGCATATAAAACTGATCTCAGCCATTATGGCAATATAAGTAATAATAAGCGACTAAATATCAAATCGTGTATAATCACATTACAAAACGTTCCAAATACCTATTCTGTTACCTATCCGACGTGATCGACGTGACAAAGTCACAGTGTTTTTACACCGTGAATTTTTTATAACTGGAACAACAGTCACGATGATTGACTTATAACGACTTTGCCCATGTCTACATTCATAGATATAAGAAATAAGGAGATATGCTCAGTAGTTGAAAATGTATCGGTATCGGAACCCGGTGTCTCCAGTTGGCCCCTACCACGCGCCAACTACTACATATGCACATCAGTAAAAGCAATAGATACACAGTCGCGCACACACTCGCATTTTATAAATCAGAACGTACTACACAATCAATTTTAAACCATATCTCTGAAAGCACAGCGTGCATTTACCATTCACCGTGCCACTTACTCACACAAAAATAACGGTCACTATCGTTGTGCTGTAAAAAAGCCATTTATTTTACATATACGTTAGTGATTGACTAAATTGGAAAGTTAACGATTGTTTCATTTATACCAAAATTGTATTAAAATTTTTTTGGGCCCTGAATATAAAATAAATAAAATACCATATGTCTAGAGAATAGTGTAATAAAAGTGATTAATATGTAGGTAAAAATTTAATAATAGCCTAAAATTTAATCAACTTACTTCACGACCGTTGTTTACGCATTCAGCGTAGTAGTTGCTGTAAAATAATTAAAATAAGTAAAAAACATTATGTCACGTCGGTCTTTCTATCGGGTTGAAACGGTTGACAAATTGGAGAATAAACTATAATAACAATTCACCAATCCACATTATTGTCGATAGTGGATCTACACAAGCACATAACTAGCTCGTCGCAAGATACAGCGGCCATACTACGCCATATATCTGCATAAATAAAGTATCATTTTGTGATATTTACATTGCTTGTTCAGTCATTTGGCGTCATACTAAGGTACTGGTTATGGAGCAATGTATTTACTGCAAAAATATTACAGTGACTGTGATATTTGAAATCAAAAATAACGTAGTAAGAGCAAGAAATATTTTACGATTTGCTGTTTAATATGATTTTAAAGATAAATATAATTAAATACTTTTACTTAGGTATGGTAAGCGATTTCATGATTAACAAAGTTTTTGTTTTAGCTTCGGTTTTTACAAAAAAACACTGAACAACAAGGTATTCTAATAATATTTCACGATGACGGTCGACAGCGCACTAATTCGCATGAACGGCCATTTGTATAGAAGCTGAGCATTTTGATCATAGCGCGCGGACACAGACACGCCCCCCTTGCCACTTCTCCTGTTGTTTATATTTCTATGTCTACATTACTTACACAAGTCTACTAGACATCTGTTATGTAACCGTTGCAGATAAAAACTAAAAAGTAAAAACGCCCATGCATCCGGCATGATTAATGTGACACGTCAAAACTTGTTTCTTAGATTTGATTAACAATAACAAGTGTGAATGAGATGAGTGGTCAATGGTATGCCAAATGGTGCGTTGTGATTTTTTTTTGCGCCCGAAGCAAATATGCGCAACCCTCCGGAAAGCGGGGGAGGGAGGTTGAGAATGCTCATAGCATACCACGCAGCCGGCTGCGTGGTTATGTGGAGACTTTTACCCACTAAACTCAACCTTTTGGGAATTGGCTTAACGATCTGTCTAGAGATCTCTAAGCCGTATAAGAACGCGACCCTCCTTGGCAAAAAAGGAGGGCGCAAGCGGCGAAAAGCCGCTTAGAAAAGTGCCTAACTAAGGCAGATTAATGGATGTGTTATGTAGGCTCGGCCCGAGCCGCCAGGAGGCAGTTCAGGTCAGCCGAAAGCTTGTTGGGGGACGGTGCGTTGTGAGTTTTTTTTTTTTTTTTTGTGCGCCCGAAGCAATTAAAGGGCTACCCTATACGTAGGGAGGCGGAAAATGCATTACGCATACCACGATAGCCGGTCTATCGTGGTTATGGGGGACTCACTGTCCTACCGGGGACCCTAAGTGATACCCCCTAAAAACCGCCTTTGGGGACAGGCAGCCGGCTGATTAAGCTCTATTGTGCCTTATCATGAGCGACCCTCTTTTGGGAAAAGAGGGCGCAGGCGGCTAAGTGCCGCTGAGGGAGTGCCTACGAAGGCAAATTAATGTTAGTTATTACAATAATTTTATTTAATTAGAGTTGGCCTGAGCTGCCAGGAGACAGTTCAGGTCGTTTGAAAGTTTATTAGGCGGGTCCGAGAGAGAGTTTCTCGGCCTGCGGACACGATAGCGAGAAGGGGGTGGGGCTGCATAAGAAGCTGCCTCACGAATTAAATGGTTTGGGTGCGACTCTGAGGCTTTGAAGAAGTTCTCAGAGAGTTTTTAAAAAATTGTTGAATTGTTGGGAGCTCTAAGTCCCGATGAAGGTCGGCATTACGGACGTACCAAGGTGCGTTCGCAGCTCGACGACAGAAGAGGTTCTGAACTATTTGGAGTTCATTTAAAATATTTGGGTTTGCGTGGGCAAAAACTGGGCCCGTGTAGGACATGACGGGTCGTATACAGACCTTGTAAAGGGTACGCTTGTTTCGAAGGGACATTTTACTGTGTCGGCCCAACATACTGTTGAGCCTACTCAGATAAAATCGTGCGTGACGGGTTACTCTTTTGACGTGGGGCTTGAAAGTAAGCCCTGTGTCTAGAGTGACACCTAAATATTTGGCGGACGTATGCCAGGGGACAGGGGTCCCTAGCATACGTATTGGAGGAGTGTTTTTGAGACGGCGTCGTTTATAATCGAAGTGAACGGCGGAGCTCTTCTCCGGGTTCACATCGATGCGCCATTTTTTTGAACCAAGCTCCTAGGTCATCAACTGACTTTTGGATCTTGTTCCGTATGAAGGGTAGTGAGACACCTTTGCAGTAGATGGCAGTGTAGTCTGCAAAGAGGGAGAGTTGAACACCTTTCGACGGGATGGGAATGTCGTTGGTGAACAGGATGTACAGCAGAGGAGCAAGTACTGAGCCCTGAGGGACACCAGCCTTGATAGTTCGCTGTGAAGAAAGCGTGCCTTCGTGTCTAAAACGAAAGGTACGATGTTTTAAATAGGAGGCCACGAGACGAACTAGACGATCGGGGAGACCTATTTTATAGAGCTTGTAGATGAGGCCTGTGTGCCAGACTCTATCGAAAGCTTTGGCTATATCGAAGAAGACCGCGATGGTTTTATGACGTCGAGGGTAGAAACCGCTGAGGATATATTCCACAATGCGGTGAACTTGTTGGGGACATGAGTGTTTGGCTCGGAAGCCGAATTGGTGGGGGATGATGAGAGGGTCGCCGTCTGTGGGAAACAGAAAGCGCCTCATACGCGTTTGAATGACTCTTTCGAAGAGCTTGCCCATTGCCTTGAGGAGGCTAATGGGGCGATGGCTGGAGGGGGAGGTTGAGAGGCTTGCCTGGCTTGGGAATTCCAATCACAGTTGCCTCTTTCCACGTAGTGGGAAATAACTAAGGTTGAAGCAGGCGTTGAAGATAATAGATAAAAAGGTTAACACCTGCTCGGGAAAGTGTTTAAGGGCTTGGTTGGAGATGCCATCCGCGCCCGGAGCCTTTTTGGGCTTAAGTCCTTTGATGAGAGATGAAATCTCATCATTGGACACAGAGATAGGTTCGGAGGCCGTAGGGGGTGAGTTCCGGCGGCGGACCTCATCCTCCACTGCCTGGACGTGTGAGGGGTCGACAGGTTGAGAACTAGGGGAGCATTGAGCGGCAATGCTATCCGCAAAGCACTCAGCCTTTTCCTCGTCCTCGAAGGCAACCGTGCCGTCGGGACGGGAGAGAGGGGAGTGTGGGTGATAGCGTCTATACGGAGGGCTCTAGCCATCTGGTAGTACGCTGTGTGAGATGGAGAGATATTCTCCATGAGCTTACTCTTTTCGAGATCTCGAAATTCAGAGAGGCGGAAGCGGAGTTTTCGTTGAAGACGATTGGCCGCGCGCCTATATTCGGGGGTGGGATATTTTGCTGCTCTCCGGAAAGCAGCTTTTTTTGGCTTTTATTAGGTTGCTAATATGTAGGGGAAGCCCACTATTGTTAGCAACCGGGACGACCCTTTCGTTCTCCTTAAGGGAGGATTTAATAAGGGTGGAGAGTGAATCGACCGCGGTGTCGATTTTTTCGGGACTGTCTAAGTCCGTCGGTATGGAGATGGTAGAATCCTGTGAGTCCAGGGCTTTAGCTAGGGACTCCTTGAATCCCTTCCAGTTAGTGAAGGTTTTCGTGTGTGTTGGAGGAGGTGGCTGATGGCCAAGAATGAGAGAGACCGGTCGGTGATCTGATCCTAGATCGTCTAGTGTCTCGATTGCTCTGAGGTTGAGAGAAACTCCTTGGAGTAACGCAAAATCTAACACATCAGGTGAGTGATCGGTGTTATCGGGAAAGTGAGTAACACCGAGAGGACTATGGACGGTGATATCAAGAGACTGCGTGATATCGAGCAGTATCTTGCCACTAGAGGACGTAGTGCGGCATGTCCATTCAGTATGCTTTGAGTTAAAATCTCCAAACATAATGACTGAATTGCCCAAGGATAAAATGGCCTCAAAATCTTTTTTGAGGGGATAGGTTTCTGAAGGGATGTAACAGGAGGCTATGAGGATGGACTGATGTCCAGTCATAGCTAGCCTGCATACCGTGGCTTCCATGTTGGTAAGCTGCGGAGTAGAAATGGGCGAGCAGTGAAGTGTCTTCTTGTAATAGATGGCCGTTCCGCCGCCTCGGCGGTCGGGTCTGTCATTACGAAGAAGAGAGAAGTTTTTAATAGAAAGGCCTCTAGTGTCCTTAGCTTTGAGATTAGTTTCCTGTAGGAGGAGGAAATCGACTTCACGATTTCGAAGAAAGAGCTTAAGCTCTGGGAGGTTATTTCGCAAGCCGCGAATATTAAATGATACAAGCGATAAACCCTTAGGTTTGATACGACCATGGGATCTTGGTAGGTTAGTTTGCTCAGGCATTGGAATTAAGTTAATTACGTCAACTTAACTTACAACGCTAGCAGAAGACACGTTGGACAAGATTACTAGGGCAAGGTTGTATCTCTTGCCCGTACGGTTGTGCATTTTGTGCACTGCTTCTACTGGGAAACCTTGGGACTTAAGGTCCTCGAGGATTTCCTCGTTGGAGAACTCAAAGGGGACGCCTCGGATGACGGCCCTGACTTTACGCTCTTCAGGGAGAGCGTAGGTGTGGTAAGAGACCCTTTCGGCTGTGTATAGCCGGGTGATGGCGCGGAAGTCCTCGATCGAGGTTGGGATGATTTTAATCGCCTCCCCCGAGGTTGTCGGCATGGTCGTATTTAATCCCTGCGTCGTAGCAGGTCTTGGACAATTGGGTGAACTTGGCCTTGTCTCTTAGGAAGACAGGGGGCGGGACTTGCTTCTTCGCCAGCTCTGGAGCACAACGAGAGGCTGGTTTAGATGGAGTGGGGATGTCTAGTGACATCAGTGGGACGGGGGCAGCGTCAAGGGCTGCGGAGGTTGAAGGAGCGGTAGGGGCCGCTGAAGTAGGGGGGTGC
Organism: Parnassius apollo; assembly: GCA_907164705.1. Taxonomy (NCBI): domain Eukaryota; kingdom Metazoa; phylum Arthropoda; class Insecta; order Lepidoptera; family Papilionidae; genus Parnassius; species Parnassius apollo. The sequence goes on along the minus strand of CAJQZP010000685.1, from coordinate 42,881 downwards.
GTTTCAACGCGGCGCGCTTTCCGTTGCGCTTGGAGGTGACGGTGGTGAAGTTTGACTCACCGGTTCCGTCAGAGTCAGAGGACCGATGAACCGGAGCCTAAGGTAGTGGCGGGCCTCTTCCGGGAGGTAGACGCCGAGGATTCGGAGCATGCGTACTCCATTTTTAAGGGGGGCTGCTTGTAGCGGGGCAAAGGAGTTCCTCGTTTCGAGGTATGCCGCTAGTACTGGCGGCGGGAGGTGTGCCTGAGGGGCAGGGATGGGAGCCTGGGCGGCGATGGCGGCGAGGACCGTCTCATTGCCACTTAACCCATGTTGGGTAATGAGGGCGGCTAGGGACTCAGTAAGACTGGAGTTGGCCATTTTAGGTTGAGTGAGCTAAGGATAAGAAGCTAAAGATGAGAAAGTAAAGCTGAGGACGGGTCCCTGCTCTCGGTAGAACAGGGACTAGAACGCGGGACGTACTACAACACACTATGCACGTAATAGTAAAAGTAAAATGCAAGAAAACACAAGAAAATAGAAGAGACAGTAAAAAAAAAATGAAATGACAAGTGAAAATGAAAAATGAAAAGCGGAAGTCAGTCAGACCTCCCTGCCCGAAGACAGGGGGGCAAGAGCTGTAGCGAGAAAGTGACTCACCGGCAGCCTCGACGCTGTTCCGCGTGAGCAGGACAGCGGAGGCGCGTGAGAGCGCGACAGCACTACCGTACTGTACGGGAGCGCGGACCACCAGGAGGCGACCGTCCGAGAGCGGTGCCGCTGCCGCCGGCGGACTGAGCACTGCGTCGGCGCTGTACAGCGCGAGCGGGACAGCGGGGGCGCGAGAGCGGGGAGCACTACCGTACAGGAACGAAAGCGCGGACTACCTGGATGCAACCGCTCGGAAGCGATGCCACAGGCGGAATGCTGCGTTGCGAGAACAGACGTGCTAATTTATTGAACAATTCATGCACCCTATAATATTACAAATAATCTCAATATCGAGATTCAGTTATTTCACTTTTAGTATGGCGACATCTAGTGACAAGTTAAATAGTTATACAGGAGCAAAGAGATTATGAAATACAGTTACAACGACATCTGGTGACAAGCAAATAGTTAAACACTAATTTTACGTATCTGATATACTATTTTATTTTAATGCTATTTACCTATTTGAAACCCTCGCCAAGGTATACCTAATTTCAAGCAAATATTATTGCTATACCATACTGGGATAACATAAACCTAAGCATAAACCGGACTAGACTTTTGTATATTTTAAATTAAATTTAAATTACCATAGCAAATAAATGCTGCATTTCATGTCAGATTGAAAATGTTGGTCCCGTCTCTTATTTTGTTTCCACCGAAAGACCTTTTACGAGAGTAGATTGCACCTCGATGCGCGAAACCATTAAATAAAACATGTGTTTCGATTTGGAACATAAATATTTACGACTCGGGTCGGGTTTACCTTTTATACCCGTATTTATAAAGAAGTAATTACTTGTTGCCAAGTAATTTCTTAGTTAAGTCATTTATTATTATTATTACAAAATCTCATTCTATAGTTGAGTAACACACGTTACTTACTTGAGCAAATGCCCAAGTAACACTCTACGCTTGGTGGTTGTTTCTGTGTTCAGAAACATAGTTCTTCATTATTATGAACGATGTTTTGGCTTACTGTCAAAGGTTTTGAAATAACCAACAATTCTAAGGCATAAAATTCCGTATGTTAATACTTACGAACGACGATTAACACGATTTTTATGACGCCGAAAATAAATATTCGTAAAAAATGTCGAAGTTAGATAACGTCTAAACTTTTAAAGTCAGAAGGTTCATTTAGCAGAAATAACATAATCTCGAAAAAAGAGTTACATATATTCTTGTAATCACCTGTCACTCCTATAAAGGGAGATGAGTTGGAGATGTGAGATGGCATAAAAGTGTTGTCACCCGGGCTTCTTAGCCTAGCTAAGATCTATTTGCCTATTTTGGCAACTTCGGTACCCCAGAGCGCTTACTATGCGCCAGGTTGTCAAAATCGTTATTTTAAAATTCAACTCTAAAGAAATAAACGTAAAAGTAAAAAAAATGTTTCGTTAATTCTTGTTTTCTATTAAAAATAATTATTATTCGATAAAATTGAATGTGTTAAAGTAAATAGTGTAAAACTTACAACATAAATATAATGTTTGATTATTATACTTATTTGTTTAATTTTTGTTCTTATGATTATTTATTTGATATATATGAAAAAAAAATCCAATTTTATCTCCTCTTATATAATATTATCTACAACAGCAAAAACCGTTCCAATGCTATCCAAAGTCTTCATTTTTTATCCAAAATAACCTAAAAGTAGTGCTTAAGCAAAGGAAACGGCGCCTATTACTTGGCTGAGTATTCCAACTTTTGACAGTTCTAACTTGGAGCAATTACTTAACTATCGAATACAAATCGTTACTTAAGTGATTACTTTTACTCAAGTAATTACTTTTACTTGTTTATAAATACGGGTCTTAGTTAGAATTTTTTACTCTGCATGGTGTTTTTATATACATACATTGCAAATGGAAAAGCTAATGATGTAGGTCTTAGTATGTTCTTGCTCTATGGAGGCACGAAAAACTGATGTTTATGTTAAGCCATACAGTTTTTTTATGGATAAAAGAGACAAGTGAGCACACAACTCACCTGGTGATAAGCGGGTGCTGTGGCCTGTATATATCTACATTTATTCTTGATTAAGAATGAAAATCCAGATACGTTGTCACCCCTGAGGACTATGATGGAATACCGTGTAGCCAGCGAAAAGTGTCAGTTACTTGTCGCGAGCAAAACATTGCACCATTAATTAATGTTTATATGTGACAAACGTACTTACAGTCCAACTGGTGGTAAGTGCCTACTGCAGGCCATGACCACCTGCAATCAATTACATATACAGAAGAGTATGAATGCGTCACCTCGGGGTGGTAAGATGAAATGCCTCTTAGTTAACAATTACATTGACTCATTATAACATACCCTTGGACTAGCACAACGCAGTGTAGGCGCCGCTGTTTGGAGGCAGAAAAATATAAGGCTGATACCTCACAGGCGGACTTCTAGGCAGAAACAATCAACCCCGCAACATTGCAACCATCATTTTGCAACCTAGTACATTATGTATTAATTTTGTCTGGGTATATTAAAATGTCTGAGTTTATGCACATGGGATTTCGTGAATAGTGTCAAAAGTTGTTATCCCTCTGGGTCATTGTTGATACGATAATTATACCTTATATAACTAAACACAATTATATAATATTATTTAACTAAATTCTACCTTATATAACTAAACTCATTTTACATTTACACTGCAACTAATAATTCGTCGAGTGGACTAAGCATAAAAAAAAACTTAAATATTACTAAAATAATTTAACAAAATAAATCTAAAGTACCTCAAAAATAGGAACTTCTAACACGACACAAAAATAGGGTTAGGCAAGAACTAATCAAGAAAAAAAAATTAAAAACAAAAATTATTACACGCAGTTATTACATATATGTAGTAACATTAGAGGGTCAGAAATTACGTTCTTGCATTTTATGCGACGCTATTCCGTCATTATTCGAGCTGTCGACGGGAACAGGCAAAACATTTTCCGCGCACCCAACGCAGGATGAACAGGCGCTTCTCTTTTTCTTATTCTTATTCTTCTCGCCCCGATGTCACGCCTCATTCCTAGAGGTGACAACGAATCTGTAGCCTCCTTTGTTTGAAACTGGTAGCACGTATTCATGAATTAAAGTAGCCATTTAAAAGTCGAATGTAACTTACGTTTGTCGCTTGTCATTTTTTTTAGAAACCTAATGGTGGATTTCAACGTAGTACTAGAAATATTTTATTCCATGAAAATGCAGCTCTTTCCACACTAAGCCTTCCTTCACTATCCAGCATGAGAAATCAGATAATGTCGATGTGCTTACCAAGCATCTCGGTCCAACAATAAAGGCTATAAACATCTACCTACCTATGTTCGTCCACCAAATTTTTTCACATCATCACATTTTCGTCACTCTACTGCTACATATTTATTTATTTAATATTTATTGTAAGACACCTGATTCTAAGGATAACGATAGGTGGATTTGATGCTTTATGGAGTTCTCTACAAATCAACTCTGGGGACAAATGGAGAAATAAAAGTTGGTACGTGTTAAAAACTGTTAAAAATCACTACACTTGAATCTCTTCTAGTAGGTAGATACGTAGTACATATTAATTTATAGCAAAAACCTGAGAAATTATTCATGGTCACAACTTTAAGGTTAAGGTGACGTTCACCTTCATCTGGCTAAAGAGAATAAAGACCTCAGCCGTTATTTGATTTAAATTTAATTGAAAATATTTTATCAAATAATACCCGTAAGGAACTTAATGGCACTTAAGCTGTCTGGCAGAAGCGTAATTTAATCTCGCCTTATGACCGAAGGCCTCAATAGAGGTGACAATAATACGTGAAAGACACTTCTTATAGTTTCTGATATAATTAATTCATCATCGATTTCAGCCTATCGGAGCCCACTGCTGGACATAGCCCTACCCATAGTTTGTCTCATAATGGGGATATTGGCTATATTTGTCACGCTTAGCGGGCAAGTTGCCAGTTGTAGTTTTTATTTTTATTGTCGTCTCTCCTGTTGTAGAGAGAAACGATTGTATTTATTTATTTATTTATACTTTCATGCAAAAACTAATACATATGGCGGACTAATTAAATAGGGCATTCTCTCCAGAAATATTTATGGCGTACTTATGGTGTCCAGAAATCACCGTTGCAAATTCGGTCCGGATCGCTAGCATTTTATATATAAAGCGTAGAAAATGCTTTATATATAATATTTTATACAATTATATATTATGAAAACATTTAGAAACAACATGGTAGCGATCACCTCGTTGCCAGGAGCTGTTATCAGTCATGTAGGTACTCTTTAGTAATATAATAATCCTTTTTGTAAGAATTTTTGGTTCATTAACTTTTCTTAACATTTTAAACTGACAATACATAGAGGGAATTAATTAATACACTATGATTAATACCTTTTAAGATCTATAATAATGTAATAAAGCGGAAGAGTTTTTTGTTTTTTGTTAGTTTAAACACGCTAATTCCAGAGATTAGATATACTCTCAGTTCAAATTGAATAGTTCTTTTTGTGTATTATGGGCAGATTCATGAACAATAGTAAAGGCTATCTAGCATGTCTTTTAAATATTGATTGTTGCTTACCTGTTAAGCGCCTGGCCATTTTTCATCTTTACGCGCCGGCCGGGCCTGTATAGAAGGTTGCCAGATACTGGCAGGCGCTAATGTAAAAAATGATATCTTCTTAACTTTATATGCTAGCTATATATAAAACTTAAACGTACCGAATCGTTATCGGTTAAGTTATTTAATTGTATATTATTCCGTGCAATTGTACTTTTATAAATATTATCAATCTCATAAATGATTTGTTACAAATTACTTTTATGAATTTGTTTTTCTATCTAACTCTTTGGTGGGTTGGGTCAACTATCATTACTAAACTTAGTAGGTAGTAAAAATGTATACTTAGTATGTATTATATACTTGTGTATTTTTGGTTTTAATCAATATTATTAAGTACCTATGTTAAAAACAAAATTAGCTTAATATCAGTCTTCACAAAACAACATCAGTCTAGTTTTAAGATGTAGGTAAATAAGCTATTTAATAGTTCAAATATTCTTAAAAAACTTAGCTTTCATAAAATACTAAATAACAAATTATTATGGTAGTAGCTAATTCTCTTTGTAACACAAAGCGCACACACAAATACACGCACTTAACCACTAGAAATCTTAAAGTCACAAATAATCTTTGCCTACACTTACACCCTTACTTTAAACCGTATTTTGTTTTTCGATATAAGGAGCTAAACTTAATAGCTCCTCGAACTCCTCTTCCCCTATTATCAGGTATTCGAAATTCATTGGGCTCCAGAACTCCAATAATCCGCATATTTGAGTGATTTTACCTAATTTTTAAATAGTTCTTCACTCATAGCTTTCTTCTAAAAACGACAATAGTAAAGAAAAGAGTTCTTTACTATTAATAATCATGTTTTTTCGTCTTCCAAACGTCCAGTAATAAAATTTTGGCCGTTATCCCACTACATCATGCAAAACATGACGATATATCGATATTAATCACGCAATAATATTGATAGTGTTTAAAAATAACGATTCAATAAATATATATGCTTTTTTCACATCCCTATGAACGAGAAAGGGCGTAAAATCAGGGTAGCGTAATAACTCAGGTCCCTAATTAGGGGTCACGCCCACCCTACATTCAGGGCCCTGATTCAAGGTAGTGTAATAGGGGCATAATGTAATGTAATGTTTCTTTGTTTGATTCCAAAAACATTTGATCATGCTTTCTATTTGCTATAATTGGAAATAAATCTAAAGTACCTCAAACATAACAATAATATAAAACATAACATTTCAAATAGATTTAACTCTCAACAGTAAAACTTTATTTTTTATACTTTCAACAGTAAAATTATGAAAGACATGATATTACTCAATTCGTACAATTCAATACAGTGTACATTTTGAGTACCACTTAAACGAATATACGGTGATTTAGCCGAATATTCGGTAAAGCTGCCGAATACCGAATATGAAACGAATATTCAGCCCATCTCTAAATTTAATGGAGCTATAATGTAAAATTGCTTACTTAATTAGCAATTGGTTTCAAATTTATTTCAATTCCAAGCGATCTCAATTTTATTCTTGACGCATGTTAAATACATATTATAATTGAAGAAGTTGAGTGCAAATTTATATTACTTAATTTTTTTAAATTTGTTATCTTTGTTTCAAGCTGTTCATTAATTTTTTTATTTAAGTTGAATAAATGTACTGATATGTATTATTGTAATAACTATTATTGTATTTGTGTGCTGTTTTTTAATAAATCCTGTAAATATAATGCTAGTTTTATTTATTTTGATTTTAATTATTAATATCTGTGATGAGGACAAGTATCTCTATTCAAGGCCGCGAGCTAAGGACAAGTATATATACGTAGGCGCTATATATATATATATATATATATATATATATATATATATATATATATGGCTTATGTTTATGTTAGCTTATGTTTATAGATAATAGATATTACAATAAAGTTGCTAACTACGACCTATAAAATGGCAATGCATAACTAGCGCCACCTCGTATCCCTAGTTACTAACTAGGGATACGAGATGGAGCTAGTTATGCATTGCGAAGATTGGTCTCTATTTCAGTTTATACAAAGGTATTCTGTGGGTTAGGTGTAGCAACATATATCTCCATTATTTTAGTCGCTACATTTTTAAACGTAGCCAAGTTCATCTGCCCGGGACAATACAACCTTCAGCCTGTATTGTCCCAGGCAGATACATGAACTTGACTACGTTTAGAAAGGTAGCGACTATAATACTGGAAACGTATTCTCCTACACCCAACCCTGCTACTTGTGTGACAGTTCGGAGTTGTCCTATATATACTGTTTCTGATTCACACCTTCGATAGCGCGATTTAGGCTTCGGCGTGTTTCGCTTGTGGCGCCACATATAAAAGTAATTCTAAAACCAATAAAGTTTCCAAAGATATCTAATACGTAAAAATCATTAAAAGCTTGGAACCACAATATGTTAAAGATTTTAAAAAAATAACTAAATGGTATTTATAAGTAAACATTAAGTACTAAGCAGTTAAAAGTAATACAATACATACAACCTATAGTGAAGCTACGAATTATATTAAGTTTTACAATATTTTTTTATAACTATTATATTTAAGGTGAAAAATATCTAGTTAACAATATATTAAGTTAAAATTTTTACATGTACGAGATACAAAATTATTTGAAGCATACTTCGTTTTAACTTTACGTAATGCAAAAAGAGGTTTAATTCGTGCACCTAACCGGTGACACGCAAGATTCACTTTGCTTAAAAGTAAGGGATAGTCGATGATATTATGTAGCAATTTGTACAACAACATTTGATCTCTTATATCCCGGCGTTTTTCGAATGTATTACTGTCTTCCACTTAAAGCGGTATAATAAGCATTATCTTGCTTTAAGTGACGCAGAAACTTATTATTGATTGTTTCAATAATTTTAACATAAACTTTGTGTTGAGGATTCCAACATGAAGAACAATATTCAAGAATAGACCGCACCAGAGTACTAAATAGTATAATTAATGTTGTAGAGTTTTTAAAATCTTTTGAGATACGCCAAACAAAACCTCATTTTGCAAATAAACTATATTATAATTTATCATAAAGTTTAATGATTGAAAAATAATTAGAATACGAGTACCCTTAACAGGTGGTCATAACCGAAAAATGTGATGAGAGAGTAAGAACGCTTTAGGAGTAATCAAATACGGCGATTATTTTCATTTAAAAACTTCCGCGCGTGCCCCTTTTTAACCTTCCGCCCCTAGCACGTGCCACGTGCACGTGCCCTGGCACTTGCCAAGGTTGCCTTCAGAATAATCCGCAATAAATCATAATTCCAACTTCTTTACGTATACTTACTGTGTATTAGTAGCTGCCATGAAACTAAAAAATACTTTGCATAACTTAGATAAGCGGCTGCAGTTATGACGTCACTGGAGTCAAGTGGTCTCCACCAAACCAATCTAAATGAGAGACCCTATAATATAAGCTTACAAAAAATAATACAGATGTTTCATGTAATTATTGGTTTATTTTTCAGGTATTATGCGCACTGTCGTTCCTTGCTAGTGGTAGTTACAGAAAATATCGCCACTTACGCAAAAATATCTACACATATGTGTCGCAGCCTTCAGTGTCCCGTTGTGTTCATGAGGTTGAGGAAGCTCTTAACCATCCGAGTGTTGTCAAAAATATATTTGAATTCCGCAAAACTTTGAAGAAAGGCTCCAACTAAAGGAAAAGTAGGTACCTACGAGAACAAGAGGAAAGGTTTGCTTTTAAATAGCGCATTGACGGCACATTTAGAAAATATTTTATTTTAACATAATAATATATAATTAAATATAATTTTTAAATTTATGCATTTTTGATGGCACGTTTGGCGCAATGGCTGAAGCACCCGAATGTAGTGCCGCGGGTCACGGATTCGATTCCCGCATGGAGCAAACATTTGTGTGATCCACAGGCCACAGGTAGTTGCTGTGGGTCTGTATGTAAGTGCATGTAATATTCTATGTAAATGCACCCACGATACAGGAAATATATCCAATGTAGACTAACATTTTAAAAAGAATTACAGATTCTTCACAAAATGTAATATTTCTGGAGTAATAGGATGTGTTGATGGGACCTACATTACAATGATGACACCACAACAGAATGAAGAGAGTTATTACTCGAAAGCGAAACCATGCAAGAAATGTGCAGTTCGTAAGTATACAGAGCTTGTGAAAGTAAAATACAAACATTGAAAAGGCCAGTGTTTTTACTATAATAATATTTTTTGTTCTATAGATCGTGTATTTACTATTTATAGTTGTGTGCTATTTTTACTAATTGTGCAGGCCTTCCTGTTCCAGATATGGGCGAGTATAATATACAAGAAGAAATTCGTTTTCACACTGCAATACGTGCACGAGGCTCTAGTATTGAAGGTGTATCCAGAGATACTATTTTAGGGCAATCAAGTCGAGTCTTAGTAAATAGACTATGGCGTGCGAGGAACATAATTAATTAAGAAATTTTACAAAAAAAAATTTAATACTTCCGCCAACAACTTCAACCCATCCCTAATGACCTGCATTACTTGAGCTGTAGAGCAGTCCCTTTCTATCTGATTATCCAGATAGGATTGCAATATTGCAAGGCTCTGCTGTTGGAACTTCCACTTGTAGGAACCGCTCGCCTAGACTAGTTAATTTAGACTGTCGCTGTGATGGTAGTGACATTGGTCTGCGACGTCTGGCACAACAACTTAAAGTTGCTACAAAGAGACCAAAGTCAAAGAAGAATGCCCATAGATGTATGGAATCTCGTACCAAGTTGCATCAAAATCAAATTTTGTTTTTCGTAGACTACGATGATCCTATTAACTCCTACAAAAGTTCTTTTTGAAAAAAAAAGGGTTTTAGAGTTACTTTATAAATTCGAAAATAACCTAAAAACTATTACGTCACTTTTTCGATGCTACCAACGACCTATTTTAAATTGCCACTTTAAACATGGACAAACATTAATGCTCTAAAAACCAATAATATTAGTAATCCATTAATATTAGTAAGAATTACGAGTCATAGCAACACATAGCCGCGCCATCGAATGCGTGACTGAAATCAGGATTACCAAATAATCCTTCTGGTATTATTCTATTTCTAGAAGCAACATCTTCAACATTCATATGATCAAATCCTAAATACAATGGAACAAACTCATTAATTAAACATGTTCTGGCCTTATTCATTAAGCGTTCTAAGGTGACACGAGATTTATTAAAGAGAGTTGCCAAACTTTCATTACTATCACCAGTTCTAAGCTTTACTAAGTAAATGCTTAAAGCAATCGTGGCATTTGGTACTTGTCCTGCTAGACTTGGGATACACTTTAACAAATCATAAAACTGATCCGAGTTCATGCCTAACCAAAAGTGACACAAATATGTAGGCATAATTAAAATATTTGAGAAATCTATATGGTAATAGGCAGGTTGCTGCATTATTCTTATAATTGAGTCGAATTGACTACCAGTAAAATATTTTAGCTGGAAATTTAATTTGCTCCAATGGCCATGATCCAGGTGGTGACGACAGATTCGTGCTGCTGGTGGCACATAGAATTTATTATTAAGTAATAACAGGTCCTAGTAAATGTTCTGTTTCAAAACAATTAACAAATATACAGTGATTGGATGTGCTAGCCGCATGCAGAAGACCTAATTGTTAGATTTGATCTAACATGAGTAGTGTGTAGGTTTGTTTGTGGAAGAGGGGGCGGCTCAGGAATATTGAGATCGCTACTTGATCCAACATTAGGCAAAATAGCTTCTGACAGACTAGGGCCATTGGGGTTGTGCTGATCACGACGCTGCAATTCTCTTGTAGCTGATCTCCAGCAAGCAGCAAATACCCTTTCCATATTTCTCTCCTTTCTTTTTCTTGAGATCTAAAAATAACACAATTAAACACGTCATATGAAAAATTTCACAATGGGATATAAACTTGATAAAAGTGTATATTGTAATGTGATGTAAATGTTAGGGGTACATTTTTTTATAAGATAGGGTGACAAACGAGCATAAAGTCAACCTGATGTTAATTAGTATTTGCTGTGGCCCATAGACATCTACATCTATTCTCGATTACAAATCAAAATGCAGATGCATTGTCACTCCTGAGGACTACGATGGAATGCCTTGTTTCCAGTAAAAAGGATCTCTGGTTCTTTACACTCACTATACGAAACACAGCAGCATTAAGCTGCTATTTCACGATGGTATTCTGTGAGAGCATGGTCCTTACCCAGTCGAGGCGACCCATTCATGCTACAAATATACTACTAGTTTAGTTGCAGCATGGCTCTCCACATATGATAATGATCAGGCAGCAATTGTGTTAAAATAGATAATATGGGTGCAGGTGGCCGGAGGCCCAAATCACCGCCCCCATCTACATGGTAGCGGAATTAAATGATGATAGACTACCCCAGGAGGGTACCAGCACCGCAGGAGAATCCCTCGCTGAGCATCCACGATGATGTTTCTCCACTTCTGAGCGTGGGTGCTCAGGCTGCCCCGCGTATTCTGGGGGGGGGGCAAAATTCCGCTCAAGACTACAACTGCTCGGGGCAAACGGAGCAACAAAACCAAGGCGACCCCTGCCACGCCGTCCGTGAATTTCTGCAATATCAGGGGACTTCACTCTAACGTAAACGCCGTCCATTACCATCTCGAGACGGCGAGGCCGGCTCTGCTCTTTCTGACCGAGACGCAGGTGTCCTCTCCGGCTGATGTCTCGTATCTCTCTTACCCGGGGGTACAAACTGGAACACTCCTTTGTACCTCGGGCTGGAGTTTGCGTTTACGTCAGAGAGGACATCTGTTCTCGACGCCTCGGCAGACTTAAAGATTCGGACCTGTCCATCCTTTGGCTACGCGTAGACAGCGACGACCATCCGCGCGTCTACGGGTGCTTCTATAGGTCCCATAGCGGTAATGCCGAAACAGACCACTCTCACACACAGACTCTTCGACCACGTCCAAATGGCTACAGATTCGTTGCTACAGCAGATCCCCTCCGCAGAGATCGTGATCCTCGGCGACTTTAACGACCATAACGCCGAATGGCTTAATTCACGTTTAACTGATCATGCGGGGAGATCTGTTCATGATTTTGCCTTGGCATATGGTCTGACACAACTGGTTACTTCGCCTACGCGGATTCCAGATGTGGAGGATCATGCACCTTCCCTGTTGGACCTTCTGCTGACCTCTCACCCGGACGGATATCAGATTTCCGTTGACAGCCCTTTAGGCTCCTTGGACCATTGTCTTGTTCAGAGTGTGTGCCACTCACGCTGAAATCGCAGTTGCAATCTGCAGGCTGCCGCCGTGTTTGGCACTATAGGTCAGCCGATTGGGGTGGGATGCGGTCTTTCTTTGCACCCTACCCTTGGGGGCGGGTTTGCTTCTCGCCGGATGATCCCAACTTTGTTGCGGATTCTGTCACTGATGTGGTACTTCAGGGTATGGAACTTTTTATTCCTTCCTCTGTGGTGCCCATTGGAGGCAAATCTCAGCCATGGTTTGGTCACTCCTGTAAAATAGCATCATGCTATAAGCAGGAGTGCTACCATGCCTGGGCTGACGCATCATCGTCCCGGGATGTAAACACCAGCGCTCTAAAAATTAAGCATAATTCCGCATCTAGATCCTTCAAAAGAGTCATTGCCAAGGCAAAGTCAGAGCACATAGGCAGAATTGGCAAGAAACTAGTCCGTCTTCCTTCTGGAACCCGTGCATTCTAGTCTCTCGCCAAGGCTGTCCAGGGGAATTTCTGTCAGCCATCTTTTCCATCTCTGCACAGGGAGGACGACTCACTGGCCCATACCGCAAAGGAGAAAGCCGATCTTCTAGGCTCTTTCTTTGCGTCCAACTCGACTCTCGATGACGGGGGGAGAATGCCGCCGACCATCCCGCGGTGTGAGTGCTCCATGCCGGAAGTGCAGTTCACACAGCGCTCGGTTTGCAAAGCACTCCTCTCCCTGGACATCCACAAGTCGAGTGGGCCCGACGGGATCCCCCCAATTGTGCTGAGGACGTGTGCTCCAGAGTTGGCACCGGTTTTAACGCGTCTTTCCTGGTACTCCTACTCCCTAGGCGTAGTCCCAAAATCATGGAAGACGGCTTTCGTCCACCCGATCCCTAAAAAAGGCGACCGCTCAGACCCGTCCAACTACCGGCCTATCGCCATCACCTCCTTGTTCTCCAAAACAATGGAGTCCATTGTAAACTGCCAGCTCATGAGGTACCTTGAGGATCACCAGCTGATTAGTGACCGCCAATACGGTTTTCGCCGTGGTCGGTCAGCTGGTGATCTTCTGGTCTACCTAACTCACAGATGGGCGAAGGCAGTCCAAGGGGAAGGCATTGGCCGTTAGTTTGGACAATGCGAAGGCCTTCGATCGGGTTTGGCACAAAGCGCTTCTTTTGAAGCTCCCTTCCTATGGGCTTCCCGAGAAATTGTGCGATTGGATCACCAGCTTTCTTGCAGATCGGGGCATCAAGGTCGTTGTAGACGGTGCAAGCTCCGATTGCAAGCCTATTAGTGCTGGTGTTCCACGAGGCTGCGTGCTATCGCCAACGTTTTCTTTGTACCCGTAACATTCATTGCTATGCAGATGACAGCACTGGTGATGCTCTTTACACCGGCCGAGCCAATATTTCTCGGGAAAACGTCTCCGAGTGCCGGGACAAACTTGTGTCTGAAGTCGAGTGTTTGCTGAACAGAGTCTCGGATTGGGGGCGACTAAATTTAGTCCAGTTTAACCCCCAGAAGACACAAGTTTGCGCGTTAACCGCTAAAAAGAACCCCTTTGTCATATCTCCTCAGTTTCAAGGCACTCCCCTTGTTGCCTCAGCCAGTATCGGAATCCTCGGCGTCGACATATCGAGTGACGTGCAGTTTCGTGGTCACTTGGAAGAGAAGGCCAAATTGGCCTCTAAAAAGCTTGGCGTGCTCAGCAGAGCGGGACAGTATTTTATGCCGGCACACCGCCTGTAACTTTACAAGGCACAGGTTCGGTCGCACTTGGAATACTGTTCCCATCTCTGGGCTGCGGTTCCCCAGTACCAGCTCCTTCCACTTGACCGCATCCAGCGCAGAGCGGCTCGAATCGTCGACGACCGAGTGTTTTCCGATCGGCTCGATTCACTGGCACTGCGAAGAGATGTTGCATCTCTTTGCATTTTCTTTCGCATATACCATGGAGAGTGCTCTGAGGAATTGTTCGGATTAATCCCAGCCACCAAATTTCGTGAACGCACTACGCGGCAAACGTCGTGATACCATCCACATCATCTGGATGCTTGGCGGTCCATCACTGTACGTTTCAAGAGGAGTTTTCTTCCGCGTACAACCTCTCTGTGGAATAGTTTACCACCAGCGATTTTTCCTGACCGATACGACCTGGGGACCTTCAAGAGCGTACTCCTTTCTAAAGGGCCGGCAACGCACCTGCAATTCCCCTGGTGTTGCGCTTGATCATGGGCGGCGGTAGTCACTTGACATCAGGTGAGCCGCATGCTCGTTTGCCCCCTCTTCTATAAAAAAAATATTATCTAATACCCACAACATTATTTATTTGTGAGACCTTCACTTATTGGGACTCAATATTATAAACACATCTAATTACAGTATTATAACTAAAAACTGTAGGAAACTGGAGAACATAAGAACATTAATAAGAAGTTTATCTCTTTCTATATTGCAACATAAATAAAAATGTTTACCAGATGCAGCGGAACATGTACAACTAAAATGTTTCTCTCTTAGCGATCTTGTGTTACTGAATATGTTCTAGTTGCACGTAGAATATTGTAATAGTGGAGACGAACTGTCCACTATTAACAGACTCTGAGTGGTTTTCTTTAAGGTGGAGAAATGAAACTACTGTTTATGTTTATGAATGTACTGTCGAATGGGATTCGGAATGGAATATCTTTTGCATCAACCTTGCCTATATTTATATGGCTGGCTCACTATTGATTTGCCAATGGTAACAATTAATATTTTGCCTAGCCAATTATATTGCTTATTTTATGACCAATGAAAACTATTTAAAATATACAATTATCTACGTTTCGTTTCCCGGCGTGAGACTTGTTTGTTGTTCACGAAGCTACGTCGCTGGACCGGGCTATATAAGACATGCAGATCGGTGCGCACGCGCAGGACATTCCGCCTGTGGCATCGCTTCCGAGCGGTTGCATCCAGGTAGTCCGCGCTTTCGTTCCTGTACGGTAGTGCTCCCCGCTCTCGCGCCCCCGCTGTCCCGCTCGCGCTGTACAGCGCCGACGCAGTGCTCAGTCCGCCGGCGGCACCGCTCTCGGACGGTCGCCTCCCTGGTGGTCCGCGCTCCCGTACAGTACGGTAGTGCTGTCGCGCTCTCACGCGCCTCCGCTGTCCTGCTCACGCGGAACAGCGTCGAGGCTGCCGGTGAGTCACTTTTTTGCTACAGCTCTTGCCCCCCTGTCTTCGGGCAGGGAGGTCTGACTGACTTCCGCTTTTCATTTCATTCTTCATTTTGACTTGTCATTTCATTTCATTTTCATTATCATTTTTTTTTTTTTTTGTGTTCTTGTTATTCTTGTATTACGTGTATAGTGTGTCGTAGTACGTCTCGCGATCTAGTCCCTGTTCTACCGAGAGCAGGGACCCGTCCTCATCTTTGCTTTCTCACCTTTAGCTTCTTATCCTAAAATGGCCAACTCCAGTTTTACTGAGTCCCTAGCCGCCCTCATTACCCAATATGGGTTAAGTGGCAATGAGACGGTCCTCGCCGCCATCGCCACCATCGCCACCATCGCCGCCCAGGCTCCCACCCCTGCCCCTCAGGCACACCTCCCGCCGCCGGTAATCGCATCTTACCTCGAAACGAGGAACTCTTTTGCCCAACTCGAATCTGCCCCCTTAGAAATGGAGTACGCATGCTCCGAATCCTCGGCGTCTACCTCCCGGAAGAGGCCCGCCACTACCCTAGGCTCCGGTTCATCGGAGTCCTCTGACTCTGACGGAACCGGTGAGTCAAACTTCACCACCGTCACCTCCAAGCGCAACGGAAAGCGCGCCGCGTTGAAACGCACCCCCCCTACTTCAGCGGCCCCTGCCGCTCCTTCAACCTCCGCAGCCCTTGACGCTGCACCCGTCCCACTGATGTCACTAGACATCCCCACTCCATCCAAACCAGCCTCTCGTTGTGCTCCAGTGCTGGCGAAGAAGCAAGTCCCGCCCCCTGTCTTCCTAAGAGACAAGGCAAAGTTCACCCAACTGTCTAAGACCTGCTACGACGCAGGCATCAAATACGATCATGCAGTCAACCTCGGGGAGGCAATCAAAATAATCCCTACCTCGATCGAGGACTTCCGCGCAATCACCCGGCTATTCACAGCCGAGCGCATCTCATACCACACTTACGCTCTCCCTGAAGAGCGTAAAGTCAGGGCCGTCATCCGAGGAGTCCCCTTTGAGTTCTCCAATGAGGAAATCCTCGAGGACCTTAAGTCCCAAGGTTTCCCAGTGGAAGCAGTGCACAAAATGCACAACCGTACGGGCAAGAGATACAACCTTGCCCTCGTAATCTTGTCCAACGTGCCGGAGGCTAAAGCCATCTTCCGGCAGGTGCGCACAGTGTGCGGCCTGTCAAGGGTGAAGGTAGAGCCCCCACATAGGCCCGGTTTCCCGACGCAGTGCCACCGCTGCCAACTTTATGGTCACGCGGCGGCCAACTGCTCCGCCCCACCCAGGTGTGTGAAGTGCCTGGAGCCACACAACACTAAAGAGTGTCCCCGGCCCAAAGACGCCGAATCCCCGCCCGCGTGTGTCCTGTGCAACCAGACAGGACACCCGGCGAACTACAAGGGTTGCCCACGCGCACCTCAACCTCGCCCCAGTAGGAAAGCTCCACCGCCGGTGAATGACCGCACTTTCCCAGCCCTCCATCAACGGCCCCGTCAGGGCCCTCCCAGCCTATCCAGGGCTTCTCTCGACCCTCTCAGGGTCCCCCTAGGCCCCCTCAGGGTCCCCCCTAGGCCCCCCTCAGGGCATAATTCGCCCCCTCCGGGCTTCTCCAAGCCAATGCAGCCTCCAGTCTTTCCCCTGGGGGCCCAAAAAGGCAGACCCACCGAGGACAACCTCGTACGCTCATGAAGCAGAGCCCACAATCGACGACTACAACACGCTATATTCCGCTATTAGGAATATCGACGTCAGGGAAATAACAGTTGTATCACGCAAACTGCGCGCGGCCAAGTCCCCCCAAGAACGTCTCCTCGTTCTTGCGGAGCACAATAACCTTTTGTTAGCGTTGTAAGTTAGGTTAACTTAATTAACTTAACTTCAATGACTGAGAGAATTAACCTACCTAGATCTCACGGTCGTATCAAACCTAAGGGTTTATCGCTTGTATCATTTAATATTCGCGGCTTGCGAAATAACCTCCCAGAGCTCAAGCTCTTTCTTCGGAATCGTGAAGTCGATTTCCTCCTCCTACAGGAAACCAATCTCAAAGATAAGGACACTAGAGGCCTTTCTATTAAAAACTTCTCTCTTCTTCGTAACGACAGACCCGACCGCCGAGGCGGCGGAACGGCCATCTATTACAAGAAGACACTTCATTGCTCGCCCATTTCTACTCCGCAGCTTACCAACATGGAAGCCACGGTATGCAGGCTAGCTATGACTGGACACCAGTCCATCCTCATAGCCTCCTGTTACATCCCTTCAGGAACCTATCCCCTTAAAAAGGATTTTGAGGCCATTTTATCTTTAGGCAATTCAGTCATTATGTTTGGAGATTTTAACTCCAAGCATACTGAATGGACATGCCGCACTACGTCCCCTAGTGGCAAGATACTGCTCGATATCACGCAGTCTCTTGATATTACCGTCCATAGTCCTCTCGGTGTTACTCACTTTCCCGATAACACCGATCACGCCCCCGATGTGTTAGATTTTGCGTTACTCCAAGGAGTTTCTCTCAACCTCGGAGCAATCGAGACACTAGACGATCTAGGATCAGATCACCGACCGGTCTCCCTCATTCTTGGCCATCAGCCACCTCCCCCAACACACACGAAAACCTTCACTAACTGGAAGGGATTCAAGGAGTCCCTAGCTAAAGCTTTGGACTCACAGGACTCTACCATCTCCCTACCGTCGGACTTAGATAGTCCTGAAAAAATCGACACCGCGGTCGACTCACTCTCCACCCTTATTAAATCCTCCCTTAAGGAGAACGAAAGAGTCGTCCCGGTTGCTAACAATAGTGGGCTTCCCCTACATATTAGCAACCTAATAAAAGCCAAAAAAGCTGCTTTCCGGAGAGCAGCAAAATATCCCACCCCCGAATATAGGCGCGCGGCCAATCGTCTTCAACGAGAACTCCGCTTCCGCCTCTCTGTATTTCGAGACCTCGAAAAGAGTAAGCTCATGGAGAATATCTCTCCATCTCACACAGCGTACTATCAGATGGCTAGAGCCCTCCGCATAGACGCTATCACCCACACTCCCCCTCTCTCCCGTCCCGACGGCACGGTTGCCTTCGAGGACGAGGAAAAGGCTGAGTGCTTTGCAGACAGCATTGCCGCTCAATGCTCTCCCAGTTCTCAACCCGTCGACCCCTCACACGTCCAGGCAGTGGAGGATGAGGTCCGCCGCCGGAGCTCACCCCCCATGGCCTCTGAACCTATCTCTGTGTCCAATGATGAGATCTCATCCCTCATCAAAGGACTTAAGCCTAAAAAGGCTCCGGGCGCGGATGGCATCTCCAACCAAGCCCTAAAACACTTTCCCGAGCAGGTGTTAACCTTTTTATCTATTATCTTCAACGCCTGCTTCAACCTTAGTTATTTTCCCACTACGTGGAAAGAGGCTACTGTGATTGGAATTCCCAAGCCAGGCAAGCCTCTCAACCTCCCCCTCCAGCCATCGCCCCATTAGCCTCCTCAAGGCAATGGGCAAGCTCTTCGAAAGAGTCATCCAAAGTCGTATGAGGCGCTACCTGTTTCCCACAGACGGCGACCCTCTTATCATTCCCCATCAATTCGGCTTCCGAGCCAAACACTCATGTCCCCAACAAGTTCACCGCATTGTGGAATATATCCTCAGCGGTTTCTATCCTCGTCGTCATAAGACCATCGCGGTCTTTTTCGATATAGCCAAAGCTTTCGATAGAGTCTGGCACACAGGCCTTATCTACAAGCTCTATAAAATAGGTCTCCCCGATCGTCTAGTTCGTCTCGTGGCCTCCTATTTAAAACATCGTACCTTTCGTTTCAGACACGAAGGCACGCTCTCTTCACAGCGAACTATCAAGGCTGGTGTCCCTCAGGGCTCAGTACTTGCTCCTCTGCTGTACATCATATTCACCAACGACATTCCCATCCCGTCGAAAGGTGTTCAACTCTCTCTCTTTGCAGACGACACTGCCATCTACTGCAAAGGTGTCTCACTACCCTTCATACGGAACAAGATCCAAAAGTCAGTTGATGACCTAGGAGCTTGGTTCAAAAAATGGCGCATCGATGTGAACCCGGAGAAGAGCTCCGCCGTTCACTTCGATTATAAACGACGCCGTCTCAAAAACACTCCACCAATACGTATGCTAGGGACCCCTGTCCCCTGGCATACGTCCGCAATATTTAGGGTGTCACTCTAGACACAGGGCTCACTTTCAAGCCCCACGTCAAAAGAGTAACCCGTCACGCACGTTTTTATCAGAGTAGGCTCAACAGTATGTTGGGCCGACACAGTAAAATGTCCCTTCGAAACAAGCGTACACTCTATAAGGTATGTATACGACCAGTCATGTCCTACGCGGGCCCCGTCTTTGCCCACGCAAACCCTAACATTTTAAATGAACTCCAAATAGTTCAGAACCTATTCTGTCGTCGAGCTGCGAACGCACCGTGGTACGTCCGCAATGCCGACCTTCATCGGGACTTAGAGCTCCCAACAATTCAGCAATTTCTTAAAAAACTCTCTGAGAACTTCTTCAAAGCCTCAGAGTCGCACCCAAACCACTTAATTCGTGAGGCAGCTTCTTATGCAGCCCCACCCCCCTCTCGCTATCGTGTCCGCAGGTCGAGAAACTCTCTCTCGGACCCGCCTAATAAACTTTCAAACGACCTGAACTGTCTCCTGGCAGCTCAGGCCAACTCTAATTAAATAAAATTATTGTAATATCTGACATTAATTTGCCTTCGTAGGCACTCCCTCAGCGGCACTTAGCCGCCTGCGCCCTCTTTTCCCAAAAGAGGGTCGCTCATGATAAGGCACAATAGAGCTTAATCAGCCGGTTGCCTGTCCCTAAAGGCGGTTTTTAGGGGGTATCACTTAGGGTCCCCGGTAGGACAGTGAGTCCCCCATAACCACGATAGACCGGCTATCGTGGTATGCGTAATGCATTTTCCGCCTCCCTACGTACAGGGTAGCCCTTTAATTGCTTCGGGCGCAAAAAAGTGCGCACGCGTAGTCGGAGGGCGGCGGCGGTGTGGAATACAGCTCCGGAACAGCAAGAGGAAACGAACTGCGGCGTTGAAGAAACGGCTCACCATTGGTCGACGGATACGTGACGATAGCGGCGTGTGAAGTCGGTGTGGCGCTGAATGATATTTGCGGCTGCTTCTTGTTTCTTTATAAGAACGTCAAATTATCTATATACAGTCCGCAGTATCTCAGTAGCCAAGAATAATTAGGAAATAAAATGTTTTTTTATTTATTCTCGCCTTCCGCGTTATGGTAGCAGCGGAGTATATATTATTTATTCCCGTTTAGGTTTGATTAATCTGGCTGCTACATCACTCTCCCCCAGCGAAAGCGTACCGGAGGCTTGACGACTCGCCCGTATTTCGTAGTTTTTAAAATAGGTTTCAACTGGGTTAATGTAGATGATGAATTTTCAAGCTTCCTCGCTGGTGGTTTTGATGATGATGATGAATCCTCTGCAGTATCCTCGTTAATAATATAGGCAGGCTTTAGTCGGTCGATCGATATAATCGTAGATTTCCCTTCCGGGTATTTGTAGTTTAAAAGTCTTGCTATTTCTCTCTAATACTTTATACGGTCCATCGTAGGTAGGTTGAAATTGTTTTTTCATTGCGTCGTTTCTTACAAAAAACTTGTTTGCATGTTTTCAAATCTTGGTGAATGAATACTGATTTATTATTTCTGTGTGATTGCATTTCGGTGCATTTCAACGATAAGGCTTTGTTAATTGATTCTCGAAGTTTAGTTACGAAATCGTAATCCATTTCTTGTTTGTTTGACGCTGCTGAACTGAAGAAGTCACACGGCAGCCTTATGCTGCAGCCGTAGGTTAGCTGAGCGGCGCTAAGACTAGTGTCTGCACGCGGTGTTGCTCGTAGTCCGAGTAGCACTGTAGGTAGCTCATCAATCCACTTTGTATGTTGAGATAAACGAGTTTTGAGTGCAGTCTTTAATGTACGATGCCATCGTTCGATTATTCCGTTTGACTGAGGATGGTATGCTGTTGTACGCGTCTTCTGTATTCCCATAGTTTGAAGAAGTTTGAGGAATAGGTTGCTTTCGAAATTCCTTCCTTGATCCGTTGTGATGGTTTTAGGTGATCCGAAACGAGTAATCCAATTTTCATAAATTATCTTCGCGACGGATTCGGCTGAAGTATCATCGGTAGGTATTGCTTCTGGCCATCTTGTTGTTCTGTCGATCATTGTTACGAGATAACGATGTCCTTGCGGTGAAGTAGGTAATGGTCCAACGATGTCAACGTGCAAGTGTTCGAATCTCTCCGTGGGTGGAAATGTAGCTAGACTACTTGATGTATGCCTTTGAACTTTGCATTTTTGGCATTGAATGCATTGCTTCGCCCAGTTGCCAACATCCGCTTGCATTGCAGGCCAAAAGAATTTTTCAGTGATGAGTTTTCTTGTTGTTCTAACACCTGGATGACTAATGTTGTGCAGTGTATTGAAGACTTCGCGACGACATTCTTCTGGTATGTATGGTCGCATGGTTGTCGTTGAGGCTTCACAGTATATAGGTAGATGCGTCATTGGCATTGTAACTTGCTTGATGGACAAGTTACCTTGCTTCGATAGATGTTTTATGTTGTCACTATCTCTGTCTTGTGCTGCGGCGATCTTATGATAGTCGATTGATGTAGGGCACGTTACACTGTCGATTGGTACGCGACTGAGTGCGTCGGCAACTATGTTGTCCTTTCCACTGATGTGACGTATGTCGGTCGTGAATTCACTTATGAAAATAAGTTGTCTTGCTCTTCGTGGTGTTTCCGATAGTGATGGTTTCTTTGGAAGTACATATGTTAATGGTTTGTGGTCGGTAAAAACGATCAGGTTTCGACCCTCGAACGTTTTTCTGAAGTGCTTGATAGCCATGTAAATAGCGAGTAGCTCTCGGTCGAATGTACTGTAGTTACGTTGAGTATCGGAGAACTTCTTCGAAAAATATCCAAGTGGTTGCCATTTCCCATTGCTGTATTGTTGGAGAACTGCTCCTGCTGAGAGATCGGATGCGTCGCTGAAGATAGCAAGGGTTGCTTCGTGTGATGGGTGAGCGAGTAAAGCTGCATTTTGGATCGCAATTTTACAAGCTTCAAATGCCTTCGTGGCTTCATCGTTCCATTCGATTGACGTTTTATCTTTTTTCTTCGTGTTGTGAAGGTAGGCGTGAAGTGGTGCTTGGATTTCAGCGGCTTTAGGTATGTGTTCTCTGTAAAAATTTATCATCCCAAGAAAACGCCTTAGCTCTTCGATAGTTTTAGGTTTTGCATAATCGATGATTGCTCTGACTTTTTCGGCAGGCGGTTTTATTCCTTCCTTGCTGACGGTGAAACCAAGAAATTGAACTTCTTGCTGTCCAAATATGCATTTCGAAGGGTTGATTGTGATTCCGTTGTCTTCTAATCGCTGTAGCACGGTGCGTAGATGGGTTTCGTGCGTTTCTTTATCAGGGCTTGCAACAAGGAGATCATCAATAAATGCGAAAACGAAATCCAGTCCATGAAGTACTTCGTGTATGAATCTTTGGAAAGTTTGACCTCCGTTCTTTAATCCTGGGATCATTCTTGGGAATTCGAATAATCCCATTGGGGTAATTATTGCTGTCTTCTCTATGTCTTCATCGCGGACTCTTATTTGTTGGTAAGCTCGGTTGAGATCGATGGTGGAGAATATAGTCTTGTCTGATAGTTGATGAGTGAAATCCCTGACTCGCGGTATTGGGTAGCGGTCAGGAGTGGTAATAGAATTCAGTCTTCTGTAATCTCCACAAACTCGTAATTCTCCGTTCTTCTTCGGTACAATGTGAAGTGGTGATGACCAAGGGCTTTTGCTTGGACGGCATATTCCTTGCTCAATCATGTTTTCGAATTCCTTTCGAACTTGCTCGTATAGGTGTGGTGCGATTGGACGTGCACGACAATGAAGTGGTGGTCCATTGGTGTCGATGAAATGCTCAACGTCGTTCTTCGGTGTTAATTTCATTGAAGTTATTCTTGTGATACCAGGGTATTCTTCGAGGATCTTGTGATACGGTTGTTGCACATCTATGCTTCTTATTGTGGGCAGATTGGTTGCTTGTACAAAAGACTGAGATGCAAGATTGGTTTTCCCGTCGATGATTCTTCTATTTTTGATGTCGACGACCAACTGGTGATGTTGAAGAAAATCAGCACCGATGATTGGTTTGCTGACTTTAGCGACGATAAATCTCCATTTGAATGGTCGGCGTAGATTAAAATCAAGTTCCATTGTTTTTTCTCCATATGTAGGAATAACCGTATTGTTTGCTGCATAGAGTTGAAAATCTAGTGGCTTCAACTTCTGTCCTTGCTTCGGCGGTAACACTGAGATATTTGCTCCGGTGTCGATAAGGAAAGTAAGCTTGCTTTTTTTATCGGTGACGAAAAGACGGTAGGACTTTGCTGTTACGCTGGATCCCGTCGCATCGAGCGTACTAGTTAGTTTTCCGTATTCGTATTTTCATTTTTGAATGTACACGGTGCTGTGCATTTTCTTGCCTCGACCCCGAAACGTCGATGATAGTAGCAGTAAGGGGATCTTGATGTTGAGCTTATTCGACTTCTACTTGCAGAGCGGTTGCGACGAAAAGGTGATCTTCGGTGTTGCTGATTGCGCTGGTTGTACTGTTGCTGGTAAAAGGTATGATGCTGGGAAGCTTTGAGCGCGGCGACTTCGAATGATAGCTTCCGAATCTCTTCGAGAAGAAACTGGGTATCATTGGCCTTTGTTGAAGTGCCTTCGATGATCGATATGTGTGAGCTACTGCTGTTTTCGATCATCTTGTCCGCCAGGAGTGCCAGTTCGTCGAGCTTCGTCTGCGTGCTGAATGTTTCGCTGACTGCTATTACCGATCGAATATGTGGTGGTAGGTGGTTTACCCACATTAGCCGTAGTGTTGAATCCGGAACTTTATCTCGCGCCAAAGTACGCATTTTGCGTAGGAGTTGTGTGGGTTTCTGGTCTCCAAGTTCTATTTCTGATAGAAGTTTTTGTAGCTGTCGACTGTCGGATTCTTCATATGCGGAGATCAGACGATCCTTCAGTGAATTATACTGGTCGACTGCTGGTGGGTTGTACAACAGGTCCGCAATTTGTTCGATGTCTTGTTTCTCAAGTTGGGCTATCACCATCTGTGCTAATTGCGCTTGGCTCTTCTTTAAACCATTCGTTGCGGCTTCAAAACTGACGAACCAAAGTCGTGGTTTGTCTCTCCAAAACGGTGGTATTCTTAACGATAGAGATATACCGGCGATTTCTGGTTCCTTTACCGGGTTTGATGTATATGTGTTTGCCTCCTGCTCCATAATGACGGCTTGATTACACTGATTTTATATAAACTGAAGTCTTCCTTCTCGGTGTTCGTACGGGTTTCCTTCGCGGTGTTCGTGCAATAGTAGTGGTACGTCGCAGGGTGTTCCTTCTTGGTGTTCGTACCGGATCTTCCCCCCTCGGTGTTCGTACGGGGTCACCACTGTAATAGTGGAGACGAACTGTCCACTATTAACAGACTCCGAGTGGTTTTCTTTAAGGTGGAGAAATGAAACTACTGTTTATGTTTATGAATGTACTGTCGAATGGGATTCGGAATGGAATATCTTTTGCATCAACCTTGCCTATATTTATATGGCTGGCTCACTATTGATTTGCCAATGGTAACAATTAATATTTTGCCTAGCCAATTATATTGCTTATTTTATGACCAATGAAAACTATTTAAAATATACAATTATCTACGTTTCGTTTCCCGGCGTGAGACTTGTTTGTTGTTCACGAAGCTACGTCGCTGGACCGGGCTATATAAGACATGCAGATCGGTGCGCACGCGTAGTCGGCGGGCGGCGGCGGTGTGGAATACAGCTCCGGAACAGCAAGAGGAAACGAACTGCGGCGTTGAAGAAACGGCTCACCATTGGTCGACGGATACGTGACGATAGCGGCGTGTGAAGTCGGTGTGGCGCTGAATGATATTTGCGGCTGCTTCTTGTTTCTTTATAAGAACGTCAAATTATCTATATACAGTCCGCAGTATCTCAGTAGCCAAGAATAATTAGGAAATAAAATGTTTTTTTATTTATTCTCGCCTTCCGCGTTATGGTAGCAGCGGAGTATATATTATTTATTCCCGTTTAGGTTTGATTAATCTGGCTGCTACAATATAATTGCCACAAGTAAAACATATACTTCTATGACCAAAAGCAGGCAATCCTTTACTAATTGTGTTTGCTTGATATTGAAGCAGTGTCAAACACCCTGTACAAAGCACACATTCTGAAGACAACTGCAATGAAAACTATGAATTAAAAAGTGTGTTTTTAACCTTTTTGACATTATCTGTCTTCTGTAACATATTCACATTAACAAGTTACATTTATATCCAATCAAGAGTAAAGCCTTTTTTGGCCTCAAACAGGTTCGTTTTTTGTTAATCATTTGTTATTGCCCGTGCTGTCTAAAATAAATATTTATTTCATTCTATAAAAATGTTTTGTAAGACGGTACGATGGTAAAGATCTGACATTCTTAGGTATATACTCAAAGAGTAAAATAAGATCTGCTGACCTAAGTAGGAGTTATCTAAATCATTGAAGTAGATGCTTGTTCCAATGAGTGTATACATCGTTTGTTATACCGGGTGACTGACGGTAACAATCAGTCGACTCCACGACTCGACATATTTGCATAAAGACACAGAAAAAAGTTCACAAAATATTAACAAGTTCTACTTCTCAACACAGAATTCTATAACTAACTAACCTCAACTCTCAAAACACAAACAGTTGTATTTGTTAAAGCAAAGATAGTGCGCGGTCAGCACAAAGGTCAGATGCACGTCATTTACACAGAACTTTTAGTTTATACAAAGATACTCTGTGCTTTAACTGGTTTTACGGTTCTGGGTTCTAGCCATTCTGAGCCTATCTATTCTTTCAGAATCTTCAATTTTATATATTTTTTCCTCACAATATTCTGATGCATCACATTGCGAAGTTTTTGGGAGATTTTGCATATTGTGAAGAAAAAATATATAAAAATGAAGATTCCGAAAGATATGATATGCTCAGAAGGGCTAGACTCCAGAGCCGTAAAACTAGTTAAATAGAAATAAAAAATAATACAATATCAATATTCATACTTTTAAATTAAAAAAATCCCTGTTCAAAAATCAAAGCCCCGGACGCGTAATGCCTTAAAAAATTAGGACACTAATTACTATTAAAATGTAGTCTTGATGCGTGAGACTTTTTGGTAGGTACCACTTTTGGTCATTCTCCTTTAAATGTTATACATACTAATAATCTATAATATTATTATAAATCTGTCTATTAGATGGGGTTGACGATCTTTGTATCGGCCTACAATAAAAAAGAAATTATTACAGTTAAGCAAAGTTCTACTGAACATGAATTGGAGAATTTAAACAGTTGATTGGTTGAAATTTAGAATCGTTTGGCAGGAATTTGGGGGAGTAAGGCATTTTATTTGGTAGAGGTTTGGTCCCCGATTATAATAATATCACTCCCATTAAAAGGTAATGCACCGTTCTTGAGAAAAATCAAAAAGAAAATCCCATAGAACTAACCTCAAAATCATAACTCAAAATGAATTAAGGGGATGGGAGGTGGTGGAGAGGGAGGCCGGGGAGTTGTACAGTCACCCCCCACTTCCACATCCTGCCGGAAATGCTTAGTTTTTTTATAAACTTTTAAAAATCTAATTTTGAGGTTATGTTTTTGTAATGTTTTTGACTATAATCCTTATTTATGGGGGAGAGAGTTGGAGGAGGGAAGCACCACGTAGCGCAGTCGAGGGAAGCCGGTCGACGGAGCCCCCTACTTCCGAGTGGTTTACAAACAAATAACCACTAAGGGAATGGTGAAAACTTCTAACCTAACCTGTCCGAGTCGGGGTACCCTAAGTCCCGCTCGCTTCACTAGCTCTTGCACTCAACAAAACACTAAAATGTTAGGTTTTATAATTATTTTAAATTATAAACATAATATATAATACAATAATAACCATACTACGGCTCGCACAGGTGCCTGCGATTTGCTACGACGGGTGGGGGCTGCTCTCCCTCCGCACCTACGGCTTTACAAAAATACTTTAGGAGTAGGGCAGACAAGACTACGTGGATTCGGGGCGTGCTGATTTGATTTTAGTACAGATTCGATCAGATCAGATATCTATAGTCAGGTTGCCTTTGCTCCCGCCACAGACACAAAATTCTGTATGCTATCCAGCTTTCACAGTAATATCGTATAATTTTTTCTCAGAAAGTCTAGAACACAGAGCCGTAAATTCAGTTATAGTCAACCAAATTTAAGAAATACCTTTTGACGTTTCGAATTAATAATTCCGCAATAACTTTACACAAGCGTATTCACAAGATTTAAAATAACCTTTTACGTAAACCCGAAGAATTGAAGAATTGAATGAAGTTATCTATATTTCATTACAACGTGCATAGTTTTTTTATCACTAATTTTAATTGGAATTTTTCAAAAAAAGAATAACTTTATTTAACTTTTTTCACTTGACGTCGTTTCAATGATATGTCACTATGTATATTACCGTAGTGTTTGGATGATTGAAATTCATTGTTATGCGAATAATCGGTAAAATATTCAAATAATCGGTAAATATATTCTTATAATCGAATTTCTTTAATGTATTTTTGTTTAATTTAATTTTTATTTCCAAAATTCCTTAAATTGCATGAATCATGAATAAAACAAGTTTATTTTTTTTACTTTGTCAAAGTACATTTGTTTAGGTAAAAAAAACTCATAACAAAGCCGTGCTAAAATAACCATTACATAATTTCAATATCCTGCCATTTTGGTACCAGTTACTCTACTCCACAGAATCAGTAATTCATTCTTGAGGCGATGTATATACGCTTTTACAACAAAATACCAGAAAATATACAAAATTCGGCGTAACAGTACGTTTGCACTGAGAAACATGTAATGTTTTGAAACAAATCGTTTAAAATAAATCACACAACATGTTTTGTTGTTGGTGGCGTTCGCACTCACAAAAACTGTGTAAAATTTTCAACAGATATCAAGATTTGTCTTTAGCTGTGTTCGCATTGATTACAACAAACAAACATTTACTTGCGTAATTTTATATTTAAATAATGACTATTCAACATTCTTTATATATAATTATATTTTAATTCCCAAATAAACGGCACTTTTAATAACTTGGCTCCATAGTGCAGTGTCTTTGCCGCAGTTACTCGAGAACTTTATGACATAAACATAGTTTGTTTACAACTGACTGACAGTGCGAAGTGAAAAATATTTTGCGACGATTTTTATGAATCAAAGTGGTCATTTAATTAAAACAAAACATGAAGTACGTTAACCAACTGGGTTAGATTTAGAATCGTTTGGCAGGAATTTGGGGGAGTAAGGTGTTTTATTTGGTAGAGATTTGGTCCCCGATTATAATAACTCTCACATTAAAAGGTAATGCACCGTTATCGAAAAAATGAATAAAAACTATTATAACCTTAAATGTGTAAAGTATGAAAAGTGATACATTTTTTATTATTATAGTCAACCAAATCTCAGAAATAAATTTTGACAGCTGTCACACTTATTGCACCAAGCATGTCAACCAAAAAATGGGAACGTACAATATTATCGATTCTTAAAAAAATCGATATCGATTATTTAGAGTTGGTAATCCTTTACAGTTTGGTTTGAATAATACCATAATAAATTATAAACGGATAATTTGAAACTACTAGCTAGTACATAACAACAAATGTTACTGCTTATTCCTAGAGGCACAGTTACAAAAATTTAAGATTGAAACTAGATTAAAAATAATTTTATTCAATCACTTTCAGTACAACTAGTAGAGATGTCGTTGTTTATAGTAATTATTATTTGATTTTCAATAATGCAGTCAAAATTAAAGTCTCTTTCAAAGTCAACCATAATCATTTTTTTATTTTTTCTACCGCTTTTGCCCAATCATCCTTTGTGACATGGGCACATCCTTCAACGATTTTTTATAGTATTGGGTGAAACGAGCACACAGTTCAACTGATGGTAAGTGGATGCTATGGCCCATAGACATACACATTTATCCTCAGTTAAGAATCCAAATGCAAGTTGTCACCCCTGAGGACTAAGATGGAATGCCTGGATTTCAGCAAAAAGGGTCTTCGGTTCTCTACACTCACCATACGCAACACAGCAGCATTGTGCTGCTATTTTGCGCTAGTATTCTGTGAGAGCGTGGTCCTGCCCTAGTTGAGCCAACCCATTCGTGCTACAACTGTAATATAGAGAGAAACTTTTTTGTTAAATATAGATTATGAATAATACTTATTGAAAGTCACTTTTTTCTTTTAGCACTGATTCTCAAAAAAAAACCTCCGTCCTGGGAAGAACCAGCAAGAAACCTAATGAGTCAATCCCTTGCTAAGCGATCTTCGGTTCGAATCTCACTTCACTTCGCATGTGTTACAGAATACCGTATCAAGGTCAAGTGAGTTCGCTTTCGAAGTGAGCTTTATCGTCTGAGTAGGCATGTCGATTCACTCTTAAAAAAATCGATCTCTGAATCGATTTGAATTGAAGATACTAGAATCGATTATCGATTAAATCGAGGATTAAAAGATCGATTTTCGATTAATCGCGACATTTTCAAACATGAAATTTCAAGAATTTGCGATTTTTTCATTAATTGAACTTTAATATATTTTTTTAAAATAAAATATTAGCAATCTTATTAATTAACATTACTAATTCCTTTTAACCATTCCTGGTAAGCTAGAAACGCTTCTGTTAGGAATGGTTCTCACATACGCCAGTCGATCCCTTTTTTTACAAAGTGATTCTATGTATCACTTTTATTTGACATTTTAGGCTAAAAACAACAACAATACTTTAACAAAGTGCAAACTGCAACGTACTCCGTGGCCGTGCCAATATTTCTCGGTAAAACGTCTCCGAGTACCGGGACAAACTTGTGTCTGAAGTCGAGTCTTTGCTGAACAGAGTCTCGGATTGGGGGCGAGTAAATCTAGTCCAGTTTAACCCCCTGAAGACACAAGTTTGCGCGTTAACCGCCAAAAAGAACCCCTTTGTCGTATCTCCTCAGTTTCAAGGCACTCCCCTTATTGCCTCAGCCAGTATCGGAATCCTCGGCGTCGACATATCGAGTGACGTGCAGTTTCGTGGTCACTTGGAAGAGAAGGCCAAATTGGCCTCTAAAAAGCTTGGCGTGCTCAGCAGAGCGGGACAGTATTTCATGCCGACACACCGCCTGCAACTTTACAAGGCGCAGGTTCAGCCGCACATGGAATACTGTTCCCATCTCTGGCCTGGGGCTCCCCAGTACCAGCTTCTTTCACTTGACCGCATCCAGCGCAGAGCGACTCGAATCGTCGACAACCGAGTGCTTTCCAATCGGCTCGATTCACTGGCACTGCGAAGAGATGTTACATCTCTTTGCATTTTCTTTCATATATACCATGGAGAGTGCTCTGAGGAATTGTTCGGATTAATCCCAGCCGTCAAATTTCGTGAACGCACTACGCGGCAAACGTCCTGATACCATCCACACCATCTGGATGCTTGGTGGTTCACCACTGTACGTTTCAAAAGGAGTTTTCTTCCACGTACAACCTCTCTGTGGAATAGTTTACCACCGGCGATTTTTCCGGACCGATACGACCTGGGGACCTTCAAGAAAAGAGCTTACTCCTTTCTAAAGGGCCAGCAACGCACCTGCAATTCCCCTGATGTTGCGGTTGATCATGGGCGGCGGTAGTCACTTAACATCAGGTGAGCCGCATGCTCGTTTGCCCCCTTTTCTATAAAAAAAATGTAAATTCTTTTGTCGCTTGCTTTTTTTTAGAAACCTGTTGGTGAATTTTGACGTGGTATTAGGAATATTTTATTCCATGAAAATGCAGCTATCACAACTTTAAGGTTAGCTGAGGTTAAGGTAACGTTCATCTTCATCTGGCTAAAAAGAATAAAGACCTCTTTTTTGTAACAATTTTTGGTTCATTAACTTTTCTTAACATTTTAAACGGACAATACATAGAGAGAATTAATTAAGATACTATGATTAATAACTTTTATGATCTATACTAATATAATAAATCGAAAGAGTTTTTGTTTTTTTTTTTTAGTTTTGACACGCTAATTCCAGAGATTAGATATATGTACTATCAGTCCAAATTGAATAGTTCTTTTTGTGTATTATGGCCAGAGTCATGAAAAATAGTAAAGGCTATCTAGCATGTCTTTTAAATATTGATTATATTGCTTACCCGTTAAGCGCCTGGCCATTTTTCATCTTTACGCGCCAAACGGCCGGGCCTGTATAGAAGGTTGCCAGATACTGGCAGGCGCTAATGTAAAAACGACTCTGGAATCTTTAGGGTCAGAATACTCACATCACATCATCATGGGTGATTTTAATACAAATCTCCTGGCTTCGCACTCATCCCGTTCCTATAAGTTCCTTCAAATAATCGAGTCGGTTGGCCTTCATGTTCTACCTCTACAAGCCACTCACCACAATGCGGACGGGGGAGGACACATGGCTCGATTTAATGCTAACATCAAACCCCACCTTTGTCTCTACTCATGGTCAACATTATGCGTCTGGTTTCTCCCATCATGATCTCATTTTCCTTTCCTATATCCTGAAACCTCCTAAGCCCTCGCCTAAAATCCTGCACTTGCGTAGTTTTGGCCGTATGGATGTAGAGAAGTTATGTCAGGATGCTTCTAAAATTAACTGGGACACAGTGACAGCCGCTCCCATGGTAGACGAAAAAGTTAGCGCATTTAATAACATATTAATTAATCTGTATAATATGCATGCTCCTATTAAAAAAGTAAAATTAAAGCGGCTGCCAGCACCTTGGATGACAACAGAGATCCGCGTTGTGATGAGGCGTAGAGACCGAGCCTTTCAGAAATATAGAAAAAAGCGGTGTGAGGAAAATTGGTCCATTTTTAAAACTGCAAGAAATCGGTGTAACCAGATGATACGCAACGCAAAACGCCGATATATTCTTAACAACATCATATCCTCTTCCCCCGCAGATACCTGGAAGTTCCTTGGAACCATGGGTATTGGTAAGAAGTCCCATTCTGAGTTTCAGAGGACAATTGGTTTGGATGATATCAATCAACACTTCTCTTCACATACACCTCTGGATCACCAAACCAAGTGTCAAACTGTTAATCAGATAATGGGTTTACCTCGTCCTAATATCGCTCCTTTCTGCTTCTCTCCAATAGCTACGAATGAGATCAGGAAGGTTATACTCTCCATTAAGTCTAATGCTATTGGTTGTGACAATATCAGTCGCCGTATGATTATTAATATTATAGATCATCTCCTCCCTGCTATTTCCCATATAATTAACTTCTCTCTGGATTCTGGAGTTTTTCCGTCGCTGTGGCGTAAAGCTTACATTATACCTCTCCCAAAAATTTCTAATCCTTCTTTACCTAATTACTTCCGACCTATATCCATTCCTCCCTTTTTATCAAAGGTGCTAGAGGCTTGTGTACACAAACAGCTATCACATTTTATCTTCTCGAATAACCTGTTAAGCTCATTACAGTCTGGTTTCAGGCCGGGTCATAGCACTGTTTCCGCGCTCCTCAAAGTCACTGGTGACATTAGGGCAGGCATGGAGGAAACTAAAGTCACAGTACTGGTTTTGGTTGACTTCTCTAACGCCTTTAATGCCATCAGTCACGACATCCTATTATCAATCCTTTCACTTTCTATGATCTCATCTGAGGCTTTGGAGTGGTTCTCATCTTATATTCGAGGCCGCCAGCAGTCAGTTCGCATTGACGAGTCCTCATCAAGTTGGTGTGACTTGCATGCCTGTGTTCCTCAAGGCGGTATTCTATCTCCATTGTTATTTTCAATATTTATAAATCTCATTACCCCAAATCTTCAGTGTGCGTATCATTTGTATGCTGATGACTTGCAGTTGTACTCACACGCGAAGGTCGACTGTATATCTACAGCAATTGAGTCTCTTAATAGGGACCTAGAGTATATAAAGAACTGGTCTGATAAGTTTGGTCTTAAAGTTAACCCATCCAAATGCCAGGCTATAATAATAGGTAGCCAACGGATGATAAAGAAACTGGATCCCACAGCTTTACCACCGATCATTTTTAGCGGTTTTATTTTAGAACTGAGTAATTCCGTGAAAGACCTTGGATTGCACATTGACTCCATCTTGAGCTGGAAAACTCAAGTGTCAAATGTTTGTCAGAAAGTGACAGGTATTTTGCGTTCTCTCTACCGCCTGAAGAACTTTCTCCCGTCCAGGACCAAGACGATTATTGTGCAGACCTTAATTTTTCCCATTTTTGACTATGGTGATGTGTGTTATTTTGACCTGAATGCAGAACTCTTGAACAAATATGACCGTCTTCTTAATAACTGCATCCGATTCGTTTTTAATCTTCGAAAGTATGACCATGTGTCTACTTATCGCTCTCAACTCAACTGGTTACCCATTCATCAGCGCCGTAGTCTACATGCACTCACTACTCTTTACTCTATCTTGATGTCTCCTAATCCTCCATCTTATTTAACTCCTCATTTTCAATATCTTAGCTCCAATCATGATAGAGTTCTCCGTTCTAGTAATACCTTTTGCTTCAGTGCCCCCCTTTTAGTACTAACTTTGTTCAATCACCATTCTTTGTTCAATCTGTTCTTCTTTGGAACGCTCTGCCTTCCGAAATCAGGAGTGCCGAAAACCGGATTACGTTCAAGTCTAAAGTGCGAGAAATGCTCGTCAATAAAATGGCAGAATCAACTTAGCGTTCGTAGTTAGCAGTATTTAATATTATATTTAATATATATGTGTGTGTGTGTATGTATGTATATATATATATGTTTAATTTTATGTATATATACTTACATAATGTTTATATATGTATATATTTATACGCTTATATATGTATGAGTTTATATATATGTATATATGTATACGTATATATGTAAATATGTATTGTACATACTTCTTATTACACCTACCTCTTTTATCTCTGCACTACTCTAAGGTAGACTGGTAGATAATGCCTCAGGCATTAAGTCCGCCTATATACATCTAATGTGTATATGAAGTTAAATAAATAAAATAAAATAAAAAAATATATCTTCTTAACTTTATATGCTAGCTATATATAAAACTTAAATGTACCGAATCGTTATCGGTAAAATTTTTTGATTGTATATGGTTCCGTGCAACTCTACTTAAACGTCGGGATAATAAAAATAACTTAAAGTAGTAATTAAATGCGATAAATTTCGTAAATAATAGTTTTATTCAATGTGTAGTGTTCGCGTAAATTTAAGAAATCATTACGAAAAAAAATTATAACTAAATAAAACAAATATCTGGCTTAAGAGGTTAGAGTAAGTCAGCTCAAATTCTAATTTCGCCCCCACTTCCCCGCGCGTCGTATGCTATGTACCGAAATATTTGTAATCACTAATACTGTAAGTAGAAACGTCGTTAGACACTTATTTCATTAGGCTTATCATATTTATGCCTGTTTCTTAAAGCCAAGCCAGCCGCTTCTTATTTTTATCACGGTTATTTCCCATTTTAATTTTACGTCGTACTGTTGCGTAATGTATATTCTGATCGTAAGCAACACAACTTCTCCCTTCAAAAGCCTAAGCGATACTAACGGAACGACAGGAATCAAGCTCAAGACGCCGATAGTTTAGGTAATTTCTTTTTACAGTGAAAATAATGGTATTTTAAAAAAAGTAAATAACATAAGCACTGCTTTATAGTTAGTTCAGTTATTATGCAAAGTTTCATGATCTTATTTAAAATATTTTATGAATAACAGCGGTTTATTGTTTATTTTGGAGGTAACTTTAGATTTTTTTTTCTATCGAGAAAATTTTACGAAATCGTGTTTTCGTCTAACATAATCACTAACTATAATCCTCAACTTTACCATATATTTATTTCAAAAATAATGCTGCAATATTTTCGGCATAACGAAGGATCTTGCTAAGCCATTTGACATTATATTTCCCCTTAATAGACGAAGAGATTAACACATAATAGAATACTCCACACAATAGATACAAGAGAATAAAAAAGAAATTGAGTTGAACAATTGGTATTTTCAGAAGTTATCGTGCTTACCCTCCGGACTCCGGATACGGACTTGATAAATCTACACCATAAGCCAATAAAACCACTTTACTAATATAAAAATAGCAATTAATTGATAAAAAAATAAGTTCAACAATCATTTATCTTTCTGACAATGTGCTTTTTACATCATTTAAATGTTGAGTATGTTTGTTAGATACGATTTCATGCAACAATACGTAGGATTCTTGGTTTTTAGGTGCTAGTAGAACACACCTACGCTCTTTATGCTGAAGGCATGCAAAGCTTTTATTTACTCGCTTAAGTGTTCATGTGTAGTAGCAGCGTAAGAAAGTCCACTAGTTCATATCGTCCCGCGGTTATCGTAAAAGGCGACCGAGGAAAACTGAAACAAGAGACGGGCAGCAGAATATACCTGAAAACGAGCCAAAAAAGACTACGGTTGTCAACCCGCCTGCCAAGCGTGGCAACTGTGGCGGAATCCCCTTTATAAGGCATTCTTTTTGGGAGACCTGTGTTTAGCAGTGGACTTTTGTAGGATATGATGGATAACAGGGTTGAAACTTATCGTAGTGTTACTAATATTATTAATTATATAATTAATTTAGTCCAGCACCTGTCTGAGTACCCGACACATGCACGAGCGCAAAAAACAAAGCTTGTCTATTTGTCTGCTCATATCTGTCTGTTCGCTTGTCAGTTTGTCTATCCGAACATCATGGACCTCTAGTTACGCATCTGCGTAGATATTTGGTGTTAAATATTTACCCAAAATCTAATTTCAATGAATTGAATTAATAAAGATATTAATAGTTAATTTGCAACCATCCGCTAAATTAAATAACACTACTCCCAACGCCACTACTCCCAACACCACTATTCTAGGACCGCTAAGTCAGTAAAGTGGCGTTGGGAGTAGTGTTGCTGGGACTAGTGGTGACGGGATTAGTGCACGCAATTGAGGGAGGGCGGGAGGTGCTCTTCAAACCGGGGAACACGCATCATTTTATTTGATTTAGCGGATGGTTACAAAATATTAATATCTTTATTATAATGGATTTCCGCAAAGTAGGTAACGCCTGATGCTATCAATTATGAATTGAATTATTTAAAAACATGTTTAAAATGATTTGGAATAGGCGTATTCGCGTAAAATGTTTGACGCGAATAGGTTTATGTAATATAACGACCGCGAAATGGTGGTTCTGATCCCTCCGCCGCAC
Source organism: Parnassius apollo (assembly GCA_907164705.1). Classification (NCBI taxonomy): domain Eukaryota; kingdom Metazoa; phylum Arthropoda; class Insecta; order Lepidoptera; family Papilionidae; genus Parnassius; species Parnassius apollo. The sequence goes on along the minus strand of CAJQZP010000685.1, from coordinate 5,663 downwards.
GTGATGCATCACAGTTCTCACTCAACGTAACAAATTCTGTGATTCTTTAGATACCGAGTGGTGTAATTAAATTTTGGATGTAGATGATATATATGTACAACATATATGATACAACACCAAAATATATCCGCCAATTTTGTTACGATCGTTTTTTTGAATTGCCTCCCACTACGGAACAAATTAACAGACGTATTCATGTCAAAATAGTCCCACAGCGTCAAATCAAGGCTGTAAGAGAGGTAATCCAAAAGCTTAAAAAAACCCATTTACAGGTATGCTGACCAGGAGGTCCCTTCATATTAAGCGCGGATTAATATTGATAGCCCTGTGTTCGGTTTACTTGCTGCTTACAGCAGTGAACAATTCTAGTTAGCATTATACGGTAGGCAGTTAGAAAAGTACTACTCGTCCTAACCTAGATTAGAGGGTAGTATATAAATGAATGTATACTGTTTCGATAAATTGATTTATTATTTAATTGTATGTTTAGTACTATTATAATATGTTGCGTAATTATTTTTCTGCGATATTTTGTTCGAGCAAACCTGATTTTATTCCGAAAAATGGAAAAAAGTGCAATAAGAGCTAAGATTAAATATTTCTTCAATTAAAATGACGCCAAGCCAAATAAAGACAGACATTGGTAACACATTACGTGATTGTGCGACTGCGTATTCCACACTAAGGCCGGGTTTAGAGCTGGACCGACCGCCAGTGCGTACCATCGGTCCTGACGATACGCATAACCGATCGTCAGTTTGTAGCGTTCAGAGCTTTCCTGGACAACGAAACTGGCCGGAATGGTACAGTCACAAACACGTACACGAAATGGACGCGTTAATTGTTTAATTGCTACTTATTATGTTCGTAAACGTATAAGGAACAGAAGACGTAGATATCAGGTTCACCCAATTGTCGCCCAAAGAGGACTTCAAGGGGAATTTACTAGTTTATATTCATTATTGCGCGAATATGAAGAAAATTTTTTGAGAATGTCAGTCAAAAGTTTTGATGAATTGTCGGTGAAATTACAAGACAACTTAAAATATCCGCGAGGCGTTCGGTGTCGAACATATGCCATGTTTGATAAAAATTACTTAAATCACTAACATTACTTAATACCTATAAAATCATACAATATTATGTATCGAAGCAGCTATTAAACAATTATGCGTCCATTTCGTGTACGTGTTTGTGACTGTACCAGTCCGGCCAGTTTCGTTGCTCAGGAAAGCTCTGAACGCTATGAACTGAGCGGTTATGCGTATCGTCAAGACCGATGGTACGCACTGATCGATCGATCGGTCGAGCTCTAAAACCGGCCTAAAAAAATGTCAGTAAGATGAGTGCCTCGATTGTTGACCTCCCAACAAATACTCAACTGGGTTGAAATTTCAAGGCAGAATCTGGCGTTGTTTTAATGAAATAAAAGCGACCAAGTGTCATCAGTGGAATATTTATAGCCACTGATGACACTTGGATTCACCAATATATTCCTCAGTTATAAAAACAGTTGTAACAGTGGAAACATAGCGATTCTCCGCCATTGACGAAAGCGAAGTCGCAAAAGTTGACGAAAAAAGTGATGGCCTAAATTTTTTTTGAACCTTGTAAGGTAATTATATTTAAAAAAGGTAATTATTTTGAATTTTATATTAATATAATTACCTTGTAAGGTAATTATATTACTATAAAATTATATTACTGACTACCTTTCCAAAGGATAGATCATAAGAGGACCATTATATGCTAACCTGTAAGTAGTAAAGTAAATTAGCTGACAAAATTAGTGAAAACTGGCTGAGATTGGCCAAAAAGAAAGTCCTTTTTCATCACGATAATGCGCCGGCGCGGCGCACTACGCAGTTGTTGCATTAGCTAAGTTCAAAGAAATCCGTTCCGTATTATTGAACCATCCCCCATATTCACTTGATTTAGAACCGTTGGACCATTTCCTGTTCCCTTAATTTAAAAAAAATACTATATACTATACATGTCTGGAAGAAAGTTTCCCTCATACGAAGAGGTGGTAGCTGGGTTTTTTGTAGGATTTGGCCTACAAGAGCGGCATAGAAGCGCTGGAGCACAAATTTAACAAACGTATTAAAACAAGTGGAGAATATGACATATATTAAAGAAAAATTACACAATAAAACTTTTTTTAATTTTATTTTATATAGTTTTATTAGTTGGGCCCAAAACTTTCAAGCCGCATTTATGCTACTTTTATGTATAGGAATTGACACCAGATGCCCCGTCAAAGTGAAAAAATATTAGCGATTAAAATCTTTTCTGCGTTTCTCGATTGCTTCACACGTGCAAGTGCGGCTTCACCACAGCGTTATTCGTATTTTGAGTTACTAGAACCAGATACCCTATTCACTCGTAACGAATTATTATATCTTTTTTGGCTATTTTAAGCTAGTGCTTGAGTAGTTTCTCATCTGATTGTAAGTGGTGATGTAGGAAAAGATGTAGGAAAAGATGGTAAAGCACAATGACTTAGCTTAACACACAACTTTTCACTCTTAACCTGAAGACATCCATATTGTAATTGGATAGAAAAAGATGCTGGAAGTTTATTCCACTCCTTCTCTATACGAATGCATTTGAACTACGAAGCAAATCAGTTGGTTTGAACGCGTTGTATGAAAAACAAAGACTGGATGTCCAATGGTAAAAGGAGTGGAAGGAATCACAAGCAGACTCTCCGCAAAATATCCTATTAAACAATGAATGGTTTCCTCTTCGCATGCCCTTTCATTTTGTTTAAAATTTAATTCTTAGAAATTTCAAGGCATAATCGCATTTCAATCCTTAATCAAAGAGGTGGCCATGAACTATAGATCCACATATCTTCAAGTGGAGTGTGTGATCGTTTGTAACATTTATTTGTTTAAATGATTGTTCATAGATTATACAATAATTTTGAACACTTAACTGGCTGTGAGGATTCGACGGAAAAGTTTTGATATAAGTCATCAGTTACCTTGTAAGTCGTACAAACTTGGACGTTTATTTCCTTTGTTTCAGTCACTCGCGTTGTGATTAATAACTTGAGTACTCTCGACAATTACACTTTAAAGATAGGAGGTTAATGTAACCTAAAAATATTTAAATTTGCTTAATTTTAATTTCCATTGAAATTATATTTTAATTGACTGATTGCCGAAGCATTTTAACTCAGTCATTTCTTGATTAATTGAACTCTTGGTCAATTAATCAAAAAATGACTGAGTTAAAATTCAGTCCAATATATACACAGAAATCGTAATAATTTGTCTTATTATAATACTATTTCTGTGAATATATCGTATATTAACTGCGAACCGCATGGGTGGACAATGAGACCTTCAATATATATTTAATAACCGCACCAGACATTGCATCTTTCTGATTTATAAAAGTGTGAAGCGCCGCTCCCGCGAGTTGAATGGTCGAGAGTGCGCGTGCCCCGACCCACGTGGTGGGCTTGCTGTACAGCTGACGTACCAAGAGGAAGGCGAGGACCTCACTAGGTCGGTGCGCGTCTTCTATCTACTCCTATAATTCCTATATACAATAAAAGATCAAGAAACCCCGCGAGTTCCCGGCCGATGCACCGTTTGATTGACCGCCCCTGCTCTAGCTGGCGCTTCCAATATTGTTTTTGCAAACATGTCGCTTACCCAACATTATTACAGAGAAGATAAAAAAGCAAAAACATGGATAAATCGCCACTCACCCGTTGTCAATCGCTTCTGATTACTTTGAGAAAAGTCTTACATTAATCACACTTGGTAATTATTATATAATTATTATAGCAACACTAAATAACATATTTGTCATCTCAAAGGTACCTCCGAGATATGTTATGTTTGCGGTGGGGCATTATAATTTCCCATTATCATTTTTATAGAATAATGGTAACAAACGAGCACACAGTCCACCTGATGGTAAGTGAATGCTGTGGCCTATAGACATTTATAGTTATCATTGATTAGTATCTAAATGCGAAAAAAGGGTCTTCGATTAAAGCCTTAAGCTGCTGTGTTTCATGATGCTGGTATTCTGTGAGTGTGATAATGTTACAGTACAAAATAGAAGCTTCTCTTACAAACTCATTTGTAAGTTATGTCCTACTCTCAATACTATAAGGAATCAGGATGGTAGTACGGAATGGAGCTTGTTCTATATAAAATTTTGAGTCTTTAGGAAATTTCGATGGCGTGATTTAAGCTTCCGTTGCTATTGATTTCATATAAGCTATTGGGACACGATGATAGTGTAGCCACAAACTTTTCAGCACTAAATTTGTTTAAAATGAAAGTAATAATTGTAATGTAAGTAAATTTTGGAACGTTGCCGATGCCCGATGCTTTTTTGCGAAGCCCTACGCTATACCGTGGATGTGATAGTTATAACTGAAAGCCAATTTAACATATATACTACAATTTAACATATATACTATACATAAAACTTAACAAAACCTATACTATATAGAGTGACGTTGCGGATGTCAGTGCTACTAGAAGTACGCAAAGCTTGTCGCGAAATAAAAATTAATATCTACGTCTAAAGTTGTGATATCGATGTTTTAAAACATTTTTTCTGGACTTTAAAAACTGGTGCATATGTTAATAAATTAATCATTTGTGTGTGTTTAAGGATTGTGGTGAAAGAAAATTGAAATAAACATCTAAAAGTGAAATATAAGAGGTACCTTTATTAATAACTTTAATGTACTTCGTCTATTTACCCTCAAACTACAACGTGTCAATTACAATATATAGTCGGCGACACCTAGTGATAATCATCTGCATCATTACATTACAATTAACTTAAACTAACGCGATGAAGTGCAGTGCGTGCAGTAAGTTTATGGCGGCGGCAGAGGGCGTTACGTGTCCTAAATGCGATAGAAAATCACACAGGGCCTGCGTCAAAGTTCCTGAAGGTGTGCAGGTCCAACCTACTTGGTTGTGTCCGGACTGTAAAATACGGACGCCCCGAAAGTCAGATCAGAATACGCCTGTGCGAGGACTTAATTCCGAGAATATTATCAAGCAAGGCGAAGAGAAACCCCAAAGCCCTGTGGCGCAAGGTTTCAAAGAGTCGGAACTAGCTCTTGAACTACGTAAATTTAGAGAAAAACTGCGAGAAACCAGGGAAGAATTCTTTCCGACAGATGTTTGATTTGCGTAATTCCATAAAATCGTGTGAAGAACGCCTAGATACATTAGAAAACAAATACATCCGTCTTGAAGAACAACAAACCCTAATTGAGTCCAAAAATGTCTGCGGCAAAATTCAGGATCTCGAGACGATTATTGCGGACTTAAGATCAGATTTAAATGATCGAGACCAAGAGCTGCTGTACAATGATATCGAAGTCGCAGGCATTCCAGAAGAGGGCGCAGAAAATGTTCTACACATTGTGACTGCGTGCGCTACTAAGCTGGGCGTAACCCTAGAAGAGCGCGATATTGTGAGTTGTGTGCGAGTCGGTCCTATGCGCGACGAGCAAAGTAGGCTAGCGAAGCCCCGTCCCATAGTCGTGCGGCTGGCGCGAAGGCACACGCGGGACACTCTGCTGCGGGCCGCGCGCGTGCGCCTCTCCTTAACTGCCGAAGGTCTAGGTCTCCGCTCCGAAAATACACGAGCCTTCTATATAAACGAACGGC
>CAJQZP010000684.1:15000-19681 GCA_907164705.1 Parnassius apollo | reverse complement strand
TGTGGCTTCCCCCGTGGCTGTTCAACCTATTTATGGATAGTTGTTTGCAAAATTTGAAAGTTGAGGAATGCGGATTAAGAATGGGTGGGTTAACCGTCAAATGCCTTTTGTACGCCGATGATCAAGTTATTCTTGCATCGTCGGCGGCCGAGTTGCAAAAGATGGTTACATTAATGAACGGATCATTAAAAGAAAGAGGTATGAAAGTGAACGCAAGTAAGACGAAGGTTATGGTTTTTGAAAGAGAAGAAAGTAAAACAATTTGTGAAATAAGAATAGAAGGGGAGTTAATCGAGCAAGTAGATGAGTTTGTGTATTTGGGCTGCGTATTTAGCAGGGATGGGAGATATAACAAGGATATAGAATGACGAGTGAATGCAGGAAATAGAGTAAATGATGCCCTGCACTCTATTGTGAAGAGTCAAAATGTGTCGAAAAAAGGCACGTATGGCAATTCACAATGCTGTGTTGGTCCCTACTTTAACATATGGTAGTGACAGTTGGGTGTGGCAGAAGAAGCACGAGAGTAGAATAAACGCAGTAGAAATGCGGTCGTTAAGGAGTATGTTAGGTCTGAATCTGAATGACAGGGTAAGAAATTATGTAATAAGAGAAGAGTGTGGTTTGCAAGATGATGTTGTTCTAGTTTAACTCGTTAGTTTACAAACTTTTCTAAGCAACAGTAACTTATAAATTCACTACGAAGGTAACAATATTTACGTTATTTCTTACGTGGTAGAGCCACGCTTCAGTTCTATTACAGTTGTAGCACGAATTGGTTCGTTCTAGGAAGAACCACGCCCCCACAGTACACCAGTGTAAAATAGCAGAATAATACTGTTGTGTTTCTCAGGGTCAGTTTAGAGAACAAGAGACCGTTTTTACTGGAAAAAAGGCATTCCATTTATATCCTCTCTTGGTGACAACGCATCTGCATTTTTAATCTTAATCGATGTATCAGGAGAATCAGGTCTTTGTGTTTGTTTTAACCTTTATTCCATAAAAAATGTTGGAAGATCTCAATCTTATTAATGTCTAATTTAGAAAATAATTGATATACCTACTTCTTCTCTACAGGTTATAGACTTAGTTAGATAATAAAAAAAAATTAACAAATAAATGTAGTGATGAAAATATAAAAAAGTAAGAGCGAACACGTTTATAGATAATTTTGTATAACTGGGCCTGTGTCTTTCTAATTTCTGACTATGGTCATTCTAGGTGGCATAATTGCTTTCCTTCCTAAGATTCCTCCCTTTCTGCCGTTAAACAGCATTACTTACATACTAGCGTGCAGGGTGTAGCGGGCCGGTATACACACTCTTGAGCATTCTGTCTTAGTAGCGAGATACCGTACCGTACCATCTGTAGACCTCTTTCCTTAAAGTTCGTTGTATGTGTCCATTGGCAGTAACAGCCATTTACCATCAGGTGGATTATAAAACCAGTCACTTCAATTTTATAATAAAAAAGTAAAATTTTATTAAATTATACAAAACCCATCGCTCTATTCTGGTGTGAATGTTCTGCGTTAAAAACAAACGCGGTTTCAGACTGCAAGACATTTTATCTTAGCCTTCGAGGGTAACAAAGAATCTGTGGTCTTTTTTGCTTAAGTGCTGAGAAATTGCAGGTGTCATTGGGATGGCAAAGCCAATTGAAATAAAATGGACTGTTAACTCATGTGTTGTTCCGATACAACTAAAAATGTTTTTGTATCTATGAAAATAATAGTAAAATATTTCATTCATCACATACTATCAAAATCCACTGCTGAATAAAGTCCTCCCCTAAAGGGGATGTTTATTATAGTCAACAACACACTTTGCAGGCGGGTTGTTATCAGCCGCAGTTTTTATTATTTAGTCTTTATTGGGGATCTAATTTACGGAGGCGTCCCCTGTTTTATTTCCCTCAGACACCTGTAATGACACCCTCGGGATGATATGGGCTAGTGGATTCACATACGGCTGCACTAATATAAATAATTCATTTATTAAATTTGTGTAAGGTGTATTGGGCTAGTTAGTTACTAACAATATGAAATAAAATAAAATCAATAATGTATGAAATAAAAACAATTTTTCTATTAATAGACATTGGAAGCGTTTCTTTTTTCAGATAATAAAATGTTGCTAAACACTCGGTACAACGACCAGTAACGCCTTTTATATCAAAAGACATAGATGCTTTAGAACTAGATGAAAAAAAGAAACGTGAGTGAAAAAAAAACGGATAGTTAAGGGACCTGCAAAGTTTATAAAGTCCCTTTTGTATTTATAAATTGAAGTTTAAAATTTGAGTCTACCACACTAACACTAAAATTCTTACTTTCGATACGTTTTTGAGTAACTTGCTGGAATGTTAGCAAGTTATTATTTTACATGTTAAAGTATCAATCAAGACAATCATTTTCAAACATAACATCAAAAATAACATAACATTTGGTGAGCACAGTTATACAATCAACTTGCAAAACATGTGAAAGAAGCGACTTCGATCAATATTTTTTAAATGAATATTATTTGAGTATATTTATATTGATGAAACTATAGATTAAAATTAACTTTGATCATTTGGTTGACGATCGACCGACGTAGTTTTTACTACTCGCACGCACTTGAATTACACCTATATATTAATTTCATAATTTTAATATGGATATTATCGTTCTTTTGTAAGTCTTAATTGTCTTAATGAAAAATAAAGTTCTTTAAACCGAAGTAGATCGATGGGTGACCATGAGTACCTGTTACCGTTATGTGAACTGTAAGTTCGAACCACATAAGCTGTGGCTGCAGGGTTGGGTTTCACTGAAGAGCGTTCGGCGCGCCGGAATGTTCATCGTAAAAGGTCTCGCTCACGCAGGCACCTTGTTATATTAAAGGCCTTAGTTTATGCTTATCTATATAGAAGATTTCTCACCTTTAGAGCCAATAGCTGCAGCGAGTTGCATGTCGGTCGCTGTCGGCATTTCAGGAGTTGTGCTAATGGGTCCTAATGTTTTTCTAAACACATGTTTATAATAAAAAAAGAAATTTTAAAGTATAATGTTGGTTTTCCTATATTGGATTCCTTTCTTTTGTGTTTTATAAAGTTTATTACTTATAAAGGTTCGTATCAAAGCCGACGTAGCTCACTTACTTCGCACTCACTCAAAATATCACATTACGCGAGCATTCCGGGTTCAATCCTCGCCAACACCAATAAACATGTTAATTGCATTTTAAAGAGCTCTTTACCACGTACTCGGCCATAAAGGAAAACATAGTGAATAAACCTCCGTGTCTTAAAAAAAATCAAAGAAATTGTGTAAAAACCGACAACGGGCGTCAAGGTGGACCACTGCACCATAATCCTCTCAGAAATAGGAGTAATGAGACGTACAAATTAAGTGAAAATATTCATTATCATTATATTATCTGTAATTTGGAAATGACAAAGTAACTAATATATTTAAGTTTCTACAAAGCTAGTTATCAGCTACTTTAGTTAAATTTCAATTGGACCTGAGAATAACTTCGTAAAATTTTATTTGAAACATAATTTAAAGAGAATTTTTTTAATATTTTAACATACATTTGCAATTATAACAGCTATTTGTATAATTAACACGATTCATAAATTTTCAGTCTCATGAATCGTAAGAGGATGCTTACAAAGGACTATTTTAATTTTTGTGTTTAATACAACGTTAAAAAATGTCCTCCAGACTGAATTGCGGCCACGGTGGCCTTCCTCAACGGAAGCGAGCCATCTGCGCAGGACAGGATTATAGTGCCCATGCGCAAGCACAGGTGCACTCTCTATTCCTTCACTCTCATAATCCGATGGGGCGGTAAACCGACACGACCGCAGAGAGATCGGGCGCAGAACCAACGGCTTTACGTGCTTTCCGAGGCACGGGGGTGAGACACCGCCAACTTCCTGACTCCGGGCAACTACTGAGAATTTCTTGACGGAAATAATAATTAATTTTTTGGCCCGACCCGGGATTCGAACCCAGGACCTCATGATCAGCAGTCACACTACTGCGACCACTAGACCAACGAGGCAGTCTAATCTGTTATCAGTATTATGAATAAAACGTTATCGGTATTATGAATCGTCTGAAATTAAGGATCAGTGCGAATTATTTTTTCAGTTGAAATCACGCTCGACTTGCCTTCCTGTTAACTTTTCATTAAGACTAGATGCGGACGCTTTGAAAAAGTGTTTGTATTTTCCCTTGCCCACTAATTTTCTATTAGAGAATTTTTATCCGACAAAAAATGGAACAAACGACGCATAAAATTATTCACGGCAAAATCTGCAGGCAATGTTTCATCTCTCCTACATTTAGATAGCTGTGTACACGAACCCTCCGTTGATAAAAAGCTTAAATGGCCTTCGCAAATTATTCTGAGAAATTTTTATTTTAGAGTCTTCCGCAAAAAATGTATATTTCTCAGCCTTATTCTTTTCACCGCTGCCCCGTTTAAATGACGTTTGACTTATAAAGCGATTAAATGGCATGTTTTAAATAAATAAATAACTTTCTGTTTATGACGTCGGATTTTATCCAGCCAGCCTTCTAACAAATTCCAAGTCATATTAAAAGAACACAAAATAATGTTATCAAGGTCTCCGTAATTGTTTGTGCTTTATAAAATCGTATTTAATTCAATGTATTTCAAGTTTT
>CAJQZP010000684.1:0-10000 GCA_907164705.1 Parnassius apollo | reverse complement strand
TCTTGTGAAATTTATGCGTGCAAACTGCGACCACCATACAGGAGAAAATCCTAGTGTGGAGTTAACGTTTTTATTAAGAATACATGTATGTTCATTAAGCTCGGGTTATAATTCTCCAACTTTATTAATGTTGTATAACACTAGTTTTATAACGTTTAATTTACTTGATTTTAACTCCCGACGTTTTCTGCGCAGAAAATCGGTCCATAAGTAATAATTAAAAAGCTGGGTACTGCGGGTTAACACTGACATCGGGACGTTAATCACCTCAGTCCCCGACGACAAAAGCACCCGAAACGTCGGAAATTAAAATCAAGTAAAGTAAACGCAATAAAATCTGTTAAAGTAGTTTTATTTAATGTGTAGCGTTCGCGTAAATATAAGAAAACGTTTATTAATGTTGTTATTACAAATTTAGACTATAATATCACAGACATGTCATTTACATTCACGTTTCCCCGGTAACATTGCCAGCGGCACTTGTATCTTGCAGCATGCACTTGGCTAGTTTATTAGATCCCCACAAGGATTTGTGTTTATTATAATTTATGTTTTTGTGTAAAACGAACATTCTAAATAAAAACGGATGAACTTTGACAGCGCTGGTTATGAATTCCATAGTATTACCAAAAAAATATTTATTGCAATTTTAAACGCTGACTTATCGCATCACAATAAAAAAACACGTGAAAACCTGTATGTATGACAAATAAAATATTGTGAAGATATTTTAAGACAACTCACACTGGAGTAGAACAGTAATCCTCACGATCACAAGTCTTTCAATATCTGCTGCTGTAAGCTTCTCTAAAATGCGCCAGCTGACATTCCTTACTAAACAAGGTAGTCGAACATTGTTTCCATTGAATCAGTGAGCACATTTCTTGGTTTTGATTTCGGAATCAGATTACTAGAAGTCCACCGCAGTACATAGGACTTCTTTTTTAGGTTTGCTTCTGTCGTTTCTTACATGACCAATGGAGTGACATGTGGTAGTGGATTATCTGAAGTCGCCACTGCACGGCTGCTAAAGTAACATTTCATTCATTTATTTATAAAGAATATCAGGGTCCGCTGGTGAAGATATGCCTCTCCATAAACTGCCTCATAAGAGGGATTCGTCACAGTGGTCACGCTTGACAGGCAACCGCAGTTTTTTTCTTCTATTTGTTATTAGTAAGACGCTGCTGCCCGTATGTTCCCACTCTTACTACAGCCACGGGACGATTTACATAATTACATAAATTACGTGATAAACTGGAATTAAGAGTACCATGGTGCTGTGAACTTCTTTCAGCCTTTGTATCAATCCAGTCTGCGTAGTAATGGATATCCTTTTGGTTCAAATAACAAACTTAACTTTTCCCATTTAAAGTTAATAGCTTTTTACTCTCCGCAGCAGGTAAAATTAAAACTCATCCTCTCAAAAGTGATTTTGTGTCCGTAATCTACTTTTAATAACAAAAAAATTGACAATAATTGCATTTCCAATTGTTTCCCGAATTCGTGCTATTTTTTTTTCAATCACAAATTTGAACACTTATTTAATATATTATTTAACGCTTATTAAATTATGTTTAATTCTAAGGGTAAACTTCATTACTAAGGGAAAACCTTCCTAGGGAAAGTTTAGTAAAGTAAAGTAAAGTTACAGCCTATATACGTCCCACTGCTAGGCACAGGCCTCCCCCTCATTTCTGAGAGGGTTTTAGGGGGCAAGGAAATGTCCGCCGCACTGCCCCAATACGTGTTGGCGAACTTCACATGTCTTTTGAAATATTTTTTCTATTATTCCTCAGTCATGCAGGTTTCCTCACGAACTTTTTTTTCAACGCCGAGCACGTGGTAAATCATCACTTAAATTACAATTAACAATTTCATTGGTGCCGGCGGGCATCGAACCTGGGTTACTCGCGTTCTGTTATAGGTATTTATAGCGAGCGTTAACCATCTGAGCTACCACGGCTCACGGGTCGGTCCAAGCGCGACGCTGCACTCATGATACTATACCGGTTACTCGCCCGTGATCGATACTATACCGATTACTCGCCCGTGATCGATACTATACCGATTGCTCGCCCGTGATCGATACTAACCCGATTGCTCGCCCGTGGTCGGTTTGACGAATATCAGGGCAAGTTTACTTGTTGCTAAAAAAACTTTGAAACAGGTTGACTTATATAATTCCAACCGGAAATTTTGTATCTATCCGCTTTAAAGATCTAATTTACTCGTATTTAATATGTTGTATAAATTTACTGTTACCGTTATGGTTACAACCAACCTATTAAAGTCTACTGTTGAACACAGGGCTCTTTCATAGGGGGGATATTTGCCATAGTTGCTACGCTTGCCAAGCGGGTTAGCAACCGCAGTTTTTTATTTTTAGTCGTTATTAGCTGTTGCCCATCTCCAGATTTATTTTCCATCTGTCGCCTCTTACGACACCCACGGAATGGTATGCGGTAGTGGATTATTTCACCGCCACTACATGGTACAACTACAAGATATATAATATGCTTAAGTAATGTAAATAAGTTTAAAATAAAATAGAATTTAAAGAAAGTTACAGTGTAACTATGACTCTCTTCTTATTATTAGAAAAAGAACTAAGAGAAACCTTTTTTATAAAATTGAAGTGATAACCGATTTTTTTAAAGAATTAATGTGACAATCCACACAGTCCACGTGATGGTAAGTGGATGCTATGGTCCATAGACTACATTTACCTCGATTAAAAATCCAAATGCAGATGCGTACATCTTAGTTCATCCCAGAGGACTAAGAAGGAATGCCTCGATTCCAGTAAAACGGGTCTCCGGTTCTCTACACTCACAATACGAAACACAGCAGCATTAAGCCACTATTTCACGCTGGTATTCTGTGAGAGCTTATATTTGCTGATAAATCACAAATTTGTATTATGTATCTTCTATAAACAAGCCGTAACAAACTGACGACTGTGCTGCTTCTTTCGAACAATCGGTAAACTAAATATGCATTCAACAGTCTTTGACAAGGGAGGATTGCGCCAGTTTTTTCGTATTATGTATGCTTTTTTATGATCATAATAACACTACTATAAATTCATAAACCTACAGTCGCGCCCGAGGTCTATAGTTCGCGCTCTTCGGGATCAAGTGTTGATGGCGACTCGCGTTCGCCGCGGCATCACTACCGAAGGCACCGGTTCACCAGCTCCGCACCGCTGATTTTACGTCAATGAGAGACTGACGAAAGTCAACCGGCGACTTTTTTGGCAAGCTCGTGAAGTCGTAAGAAAACTGGGCTGGCGGTTCATATGGACAAGGGAAGGCAGGATATACGCGCGCCGGCACCGAGGGAGTTGACGGCACGGGGGGAGAGAGGATTCGTACGGAGAGGGACTTGAGCCGGGTTTTTGGGGTTGATGCCGTTAGTATAATGATTTCTTATATTTACGCGAACACTACACATTGAAATAATACTAATTTTTACGGAATTTATCGCGTATATTTAACTTTTTTACCCGACGTTTCGAGAGCTTTACAGCACCCATGGTCACGGGAAGGACTGAGATGTTCAACGTCCAGCTGTCATAGTTAACCGCGGTTACCATAGATTAAAATTTAACTTTTGTTCCGATCTACACAGTATGAACTTATGGTATCATGGAGTCTTGCAGTTGTATGCTTGGGTTGGGATTTAATTTTATTTATTATAGGATCCCAAGCAGATGGTAGCACCCAGCCATCTTCTCTATTGAAATTAGGATGTTTTTTGATTTCAATAGCCTCGCGAATCATCCTTGGAAGGAATCGGTGTTCTTTAGCGAGGTTGTGGTCTATCAAATCTGATGTAGTGACGGGGGCGATCCTGTACATGTTCACAGACTGCAGACTTCCCGGAGCGTCGATTCTTCACATCAGCTATATGTTCTTTGACGCGGGTTTTAATTGATCTTTTAGTTTGTCCTATGTAGGAGAGACCACATTCACAATCAAGCTTGTACACTCCTGCATCTTGCAGAGGGACGTTACACTTGACTGATGGTAAAAACTGACCAATCTTCTTCGGCGGCTTGAAGTATGTTTTGATGGAAGCGCGCGCTTCAAGATGTAGCCAATCTTGTCAGTGACTCCTCTAACATATGGCAGTACAGCAGGTACACGCTCGACTGTGGCCGGCTTCACTCGTTCTCTGTGACGTAGGCGCGGGACCCGAAGCTTGTTGTCATGCAAAACTTGCTTGACATGTTGGAGCTCGGCAGCCAGGTGTTTACTGTCACAGATCCCTCGTGCTCTCTGAAACAAAGATTTACCCACGGTAGCTAACTGTGAAGGATGGTGGTGAGAATCACCGTTTAAATATCTATCTGTATGGGTCTTTTTTCTATACACAGTATGGCTCAAGGTGTTATCAGGATTCCGAATTACTAACACATCTAGAAAAGCTAAGGAATTGTTTGCCTCTAACTCCATTGTGAACTGAATTTTAGTATTTATAGAGTTAAGATGGTCTAAAAATGCAGTTACTTTATCTAAAGGTAGAATTGTGAAAGTGTCGTCTACGTACCGCTTGTAGAATCTTGGATTTATGGGAGAAGTAAGCAGGGCTTTCTCCTCAAAGTCTTCCATGAATATGTCGGCGACAATGGGAGATACAGGTGAGCCCATCGCCACACCATCACTTGCTTGTAGAACTCCTCCTTCCACAATAGGTAGCCAGATGTAAGGCAGTGTCTGAGTAATACTGCATATTCTACGGGCATGTTGTTTTCTTCCAGCCTTCTAGTTACAATTGAGATGCAGTCTTCAACAGGTAAGCATGTAAACAATGACTGCACATCAAAACTGACCATAGTTTCATTGTCTGCCAGACGTAGGTCTTTAATCTCGCTGACAAAATGGTAGGAATCCTTTACGTGTGCTCTTGTATGTCCCCTGAGCGGTGAGAGTATTTTCGCTAAGTGTTGAGCCAATCTGTAAGTTGGTGAATCGATTTGGCTCACTATGGGGCGTAATGGAGCATTGGGCTTGTGTATTTTTGGTAACCCATACAACTTTGGTGATTTGGCGCATGTAGGTATTATCCATTTTACGTCCAGATTTAATTTTTTCGGAGTGTTTCTTTATGAGGTCACTAGTTGTTTTTAGTGTGCTGTTTGTTGGGTCGTTTTTAACCTTTTTATAAGTACTTACATCCGACAAATGTTCTTGTATTTTAGAATTATAATCTGACGTATCCATGACCACCGTGGCGTTTCCCTTATCTGCGCGGAAATCGTAAGTTCTGGTTTATTGCGTAGGTTCTTTACCGCTATAAATTCGTCTCTGGGAAGATTCGGTTTAGGCACTGAACATCGACGTAACATAGACGAAATGTCTTGACGTATCGCCTCCAAATCGTCTTTCCGCATATTGTTTTTAAATAAACAGTCCTCGACACTACAGATAATTTCTTCGTACGGTAATCTGCTTGGAGTTATAGCGTAATTTAGTCCTTTGGATAACACCTTTATTGTTGCATCATCCAGTGTTTGTTTTGACAGATTATAGAACGCGATTAATCTATGATCTGTGTTTGTCAATGGTTGCTTTTGGTTCTGGCATTGATTCGGATGTTTGACATTTGATTTGGCCGTTAATTTATAATAATAAACGACCCAACAAACAGCACACTAAAAACAACTAGTGACCTCATAAAGAAACACTCCGAAAAATTAAATCTGGACGTAAAATGGATAATACCTACATGCGCCAAATCACCAAAGTTGTATGGGTTACCAAAAATACACAAGCCCAATGCTCCATTACGCCCCATAGTGAGCCAAATCGATTCACCAACTTACAGATTGGCTCAACACTTAGCGAAAATACTCTCACCGCTCAGGGACATACAAGAGCACACATAAAGGATTCCTACCATTTTGTCAGCGAGATTAAAGACCTACGTCTGGCAGACAATGAAACTATGGTCAGTTTTGATGTGCAGTCATTGTTTACATGCTTACCTGTTGAAGACTGCATCTCAATTGTAACTAGAAGGCTGGAAGAAAACAACATGCCCGTAGAATATGCAGTATTACTCAGACACTGCCTACATCTGGCTACCTATTGTGGAAGGAGGGGAGTTCTACAAGCAAGTAGATGGAGTGTGGCGATGGGCTCACCTGTAGTCTCCCATTGTCTCCGACATATTCATGGAAGACTGAGGAGAAAGCCCTTGTTACTTCTCCCATAAATCCAAGATTCTACAAGCGTTACGTAGACGACACTTCACAATTCTACCTTTAGATCGAAAAGTAACTGCATTTTTAGACATCCTTAACTCTATAAATAACTAAAATTCAGTTCACAATGGAGTTAGAGGCAAACAATTCCTTAGCTTTTTCTAGATGTGTTAGTAATTCGGAATCCTGATAACACCTTGAGCCATACTGTGTATAGAAAAAGACCCATACAGATAGATATTTAAACGGTGATTCTCACCACCATCCTTCACAGTTAGCTACCGTGGGTAAATCTTTTGTTTCAGAGAGCACGAGGGATCTGTGACAGTAAACACCTGGCTGCCGAGCGCTCCAACATATCAAGCAAGTTTTGCATGACAACAAGCTTCGAGTCCCGCGCCTACGTCACAGAGAACGAGTGAAGCCGTCGTCATGTGTACCTGCTGTACTGCCATATGTTAGAGGAGTCACTGACAAGATTGGCTACATCTTGAAGCGCGCTTCCATCAAAACATATACAAAATGTGGCCGAAGAAGATTGGTCAGTTTACCATCGTCAAGTGTAACTGTCCCTAAGATGGGGAGTGTACAAGCTTGATTGTGAATGTGGTCTCCCCACATAGGACAAACTAAAAGATCAATTAAAATCCGCGTCAAAAGAACATATAGCTGATGTGAAGAATCGACGCAGCCGGGAAGTCTGCAGTCTGTGAACATGTACAGGATCGCCCCGTGTACTACATCAGATTTGATAGACCACAAATCCTCGCAAAGAACACCGATTCCGCTCAAGGATGATTCGCGAGGCTATTGAAATCAAAAAACATCCTAATTTCAATAGAGAAGGATGGCTGGTAGCTACCATCTGCTTGGGATCCTATAATAAATAAAATTAAATCCCAACCCAAGCATACAACTGCAAGACTCCATGATACCATAAGTTCATACTGTGTAGATCGGAACAAAAGTTAAATTTTAATCTATGGCAACCGCGGTTAACTATGACAGCTGGACGTTGAATTTATCTCAGTCCTTTCCCCGTGACCATGGGTGCTGCAAAGCTCTCGAAACGTCGGGTCAAAAAAGTTAAATATACGCGATAAATTCCGTAAAAATTAGTTATTATTTCAATGTAGGGCGTAAAAATAAGAAATCATTATGTAAACCAGTACGGACTGGTAATTGCAAATAAAATACGTCGATTAGAAGATCACAAAGACTAAGCGCGCAAGAATATCTAACAGCCTTAAATTCTTGAAGAGATGCCGAGACCATAATCTCATTCCTACGTGTGTCAAAATATCCACCAAAAAGGACATTCGAGGAAGCGCTAAGATCTTAAATCAGGCAAGTAAAAAGTTGTTACCGGGCGGTAATCCAACAAAAACGTCCCGATCTATATAAGGACATAAATAAATCCATAGACATATCATCCAGGTGAATTAAAGAAAGTTTTAACGACGTTTGATTATAACTTTTGCATGGAAACATTAAATAAACGCGAAATTAGTTAAATATAACGAATGCAAAAACAAACATATAGAAAAATATCAAAAATTAACGGCCAAATCAAATGTCAAACATCCGAATCAATGCCAGAACCAAAGCAACCTATTGACAAACACAGATCATAGATTAATCGGTTCTGCATAATCTGTCAAAACAAACACTGGATGATGCAACAATAAAGGTGTTATCCAAAGGACGCTAAATTACGCTATAACTCCAAGCAGATTACCGTACGAAGAAATTATCTTCGTAGTGTCGAGGACTGTATTTATTTAAAAACAATATGCGGAAAGACGATTTGGAGGCGATACGTCAAGGACATTTCGTCTATGTTACGTCGATGTTCGCGTGCCTAAACCGAATCTTCCCAGAGACGAATTTATAGCGTTAAAGAAACCTACGCCAATATAACCAGGAACTTACGATTCACCGCGCAGATAAGGGAAACGCCACGGGTGGTCATGGATACGTCAGATTATAATTAATCTAAGAACTTTGTCGGATGTAAGTACTTATAAAAAGGTTAAAACGACCCAACAAACAGCACACTAAAAACAACTAGTGACCTCATAAAGAAACACTCCGAAAAATTAAATCTGGACGTAAAATGGGAAAAAACCTACATGCCAAATCTCACCAAAGTTGTATGGGTTACCAAAAATACAAAAGCCCAATGTCCATTACGCCCCATAGTGAGGCCTAAATCGATTCACCAACTTACAGATTGGCTCAACACTTAGCGAAAATACTCTCACCGCTCCAGGGGACATACAAGAGCACACATAAAGGGATTCCTACCATTTTGTCAGCGAGATTAAAGACCTACGTCTGGCAGACAATGAAACTATGGTCAGTTTTATGTGCAGTCATTGTTTACATGCTTACCTGTTGAAGACTGCATCTTAATTGTAACTAGAAAGGCTGGAAGAAAACAACATGCCCCTTAGAATATGCAGTATTACTCAGACACTGCCTTACATCTGGCTACCTATTGTGGAAGGAGGAGTTCTACAAGCAAGTAGATGGTGTGGCGATGGGCTCACCTGTATCTCCCATTGTCGCCGACATATTCATGGAAGACTTTGAGGAGAAAGCCCTGCTTACTTCTCCCATAAATCCAAGATTCTACAAGCGGTACGTAGACGACACTTTCACAATTCTACCTTTAGATAAAGTAACTGCATTTTTAGACCATCTTAACTCTATAAATACTAAAATTCAGTTCACAATGGAGTTAGAGGCAAACAATTCCTTAGCTTTTCTAGATGTGTTAGTAATTCGGAATCCTGATAACACCTTGAGCCATACTGTGTATAGAAAAAGAGACCCATACAGATAGATATTTAAACGGTGATTCTCACCACCATCCATCACAGTTAGCTACCGTGGGTAAATCTTTGTTTCAGAGAGCACGAGGGATCTGTGACAGTAAACACCTGGCTGCCGAGCTCCAACATGTCAAGCAAGTTTTGCATGACAACAAGCTTCCGGGTCCCGCGCCTACGTCACAGAGAACGAGTGAAGCCGGCCACAGTCGAGCGTGTACCTGCTGTACTGCCATATGTTAGAGGAGTCACTGACAAGATTGGCTACATCTTGAAGCGCGCTTCCATCAAAACATACTTCAAGCCGCCGAAGAAGATTGGTCAGTTTTTACCATCAGTCAAGTGTAACGTCCCTCTGCAAGATGCAGGAGTGTACAAGCTTGATTGTGAATGTGGTCTCTCCTACATAGGACAAACTAAAAGATCAATTAAAATCCGCGTCAAAGAACATATAGCTGATGTGAAGAATCGACGCTCCGGGAAAGTCTGCAGTCTGTGAACATGTACAGGATCGCCCCCGTCACTACATCAGATTTGATGACCACAAATCTCGCTAAAGAACACCGATTCCTTCCAAGGATGATTCGCGAGGCTATTGAAATCAAAAAACATCCTAATTTCAATAGAGAAGATGGCTGGGTGCTACCATCTGCTTGGGATCCTATAATAAATAAAATTAAATCCCAACCCAAGCATACAACTGCAAGACTCCATGATACCATAAGTTCATACTGTGTAGATCGGAACAAAAGTTAAATTTTAATCTATGGTAACCGCGGTTAACTATGACAGCTGGACGTTGAACATCTCAGTCCTTCCCGTGACCATGGGTGCTGTAAAGCTCTCGAAACGTCGGGTAAAAAAGTTAAAATATACGCGATAAATTCCGTAAAAATTAGTATTATTTCAAGATGCCGTTAGTAGATCTCTCATCAAAAATGATTCTTGACATCTG
>CAJQZP010000683.1:0-17011 GCA_907164705.1 Parnassius apollo | reverse complement strand
CCTCAGATTTTCTATCCAGTTACCACCCAGATAAGGTCGGTACATATGCTCCACTAACCAATACAACGGCAGATATAGCCAAAAGGCTGTCATAAGATATTAGTAATAATTTGCCATCAGAAAGGATCATGTTTAGAGTTTAGTAAAATCATGTTTTTTTCATCAGCCAACAAGTCGCCTTCAATCATTTATAGGTAGGAAAGTAACAGAGATATATTATTTTGTTGTTTTAGAAAACATCATGAAGGTCAGACAGTCTGCAGCCCCGTAATGAAGGGATCAGACTTGGGCAAAGCTACTTAGGTGTGAGTCAAAGCAAGACGCAGAGAGCGCTATTGAGAATAGAGTCCCACCAAACAACCATTGCAGAGACGCAATGCTGCAGAACGCAACAAGCATCAATACTACTATCGTAGGGCTTACACCATCCGAAAATCCCCCATACATCACAGCAGACAGTAACAGCGGTAGAGCCACGCGGCAGCTTTGCTGTTGCACGTATGGGCCGACTCAAACCGGGGTGGTACCACGACCTCACAGAATACCGGCGTGAAGTGGAAGTTCTGCTTCCGCGTTTCGTCTGGTGAGTGCAGGTGGTCGGAGGCCCAAATCCCCCCCCCATCAACATGGTAGCGGAATTAAATAATGATCGACTACCCCAGGAGGGTACCAGCACCCCTGGAGAATCCCTCGCAGAGCATCCACGACCATGTTTCTCCACTTCTGAGCGTGGGTACTCAGGCTGCCCTGCGTATTCTGGGGGGGGGGCAAAATTCCGCTCATGACTACAACTGCTCGGGGCAAACGGAGCAACAAGACCAAGGCAACCCCTGCCACGCTGTCCGTGAATTTCTGCAATATCATGGGACTTCACTCTAACCTAAACGCCGTCCACTACCATCTCGAGACGGCGAGGCCGGCTCTGCTCTTTCTGACTGAGACGCAGGTGTCCTCTCCGGCTGATGTCTCGTATCTCTCCTACCCGGGGTACAAACTGGAACACTCCTTTGTGCCTCGGGCTGGAGTTTGCGTTTACGTCAGAGAGGACATCTGCTCTCGACGCCTCAGCAGACTTGAATGTTCGGACCTGTCCAACCTTTGGCTACGCGTAGACAGCGACGACCATCCGCGCGTCTACGGGTGCCTCTATAGGTCCCATAGCGGTAATGCCAAAACAGACCGACTCTTCGACCACGTCCAAATGGCTGCAGATTCGTTGCTAAAGCAGATCCCCTCCGCAGAGATCGTGATCCTTGGCTACTTTAACGCCCATCACGCCGAATGGCTTGGTTCACATTGAACCGATCATGTGGGGAGATCTGTTCATGATTTTGCCTTGGCATATGGTCTGACACAACTGGTTACTTCGCCTACGCGGATGTGGAGGATCATATACCTTCCCTGTTGGACCTTCTGCTGACCTCTCACCCGGACGGATATCAGATTTCCGTCGACGCCCCTTTAGGCTCCTCGGACCATTGTTTGGTCCGGAGTGTGGTGCCACTCACGCTGAAATCCCTGCGGTTGCATTCTGCAGGCTGCCGCCGTGTTTGGCACTATAGGTCAGCCGATTGGGATGGGATGCCGTCTTTCTTTGCATCCTACCCTTGGGGGCGGGTTTGCTTCTCGCCGGATGATCCCAACGTTGTTGCAGATCCTGTTGCCGATGTGGTACTTCAGGGTATGGAACTTTTTTTTTATAGGATAGGGTGACAAACAAGCACACAGTCCACCTGACGGTAAGTGGTTGCTGCGGCCCATAGACATCTACATCTATCTTCCATTACAAATCAAAATGCAGATGCATTGTCACCCGTGAGGACTGAGATGGAATGCCTCATTTCCAATAAAAGGGTCTCCGGTTCTCTACACTCACCATACGAAATACAGCAGCATTAAGCTACTATTTCACGCTGGTATTCTGTGAGAGCGTGGTCCTTCCCGGGTCGAGCCGACCCATTCGTGCTACCACGTAAATAACTTTTTATTCCTTCCTCTGTGGTGCCCATTGGAGGCAAGTCTCAGCCATGGTTTGGTCGCTCCTGTAAAATAGCATCATGCTATAAGCAGGAGCAGGAGCAAGTCGAGTGCGCCTGACGGAATCCCCCAATTGTGCTGAGGACGTGTGCTCCAGAGTTGGCACCGGTTTTAACGCGTCTTTTCCGGTACTTCTACTCCCTAGGCGTAGTCCCAAAATCATGGAAGACGGGTTACGTCCACCCGATCCCTAAAAAAGGCGACCGCTCTGACCCGTCCAACTACCGGCCAATCGCCATCACCTCCTTGTTCTCCAAAAATAATGGAGTCCATTTTAAACTGCCAGCTCATGAGGTACCTTGAAGGTCACCAGCTGATTAGTGACCGCCAATACGATTTTCGCCGTGGTCGGTCTGCTGGTGATCTTCTGGTCTTCTTAACTCACAGATGGGCGGAGGCAGTAGAGTTCAAGGGGAGGCATTGGCCGTTAGTTTGGACATTGCGAAGGCCTTCGATCGGGTTTGGCACAAAGCGCTTCTTTCGAAGCTCCTTCCTATGGGCTTCCCGAGAAATTGTGCGATTGGATCACCAGCTTTCTTGCAAATCGGAGCATCAAGGTCGTTGTAGACGGTGCAAGCTCCGATTGCAAGCCTATTAATGCTGGTGTTCCACAGGGCTGCGTGCTATCGCCAACGCTGTTTCTTCTGCATATCAATGAAATGTTGCATACCCGTAACATTCATTGCTATGCAGATGACAGCACTGGTGATGCTCTTTACACCAGCCGAGCCAATATTTCTCGGGAAAACGTCTCCGAGTGCCGGGACAAACTTGTGTCTGAAGTCGAGTCTCTGCTGGACAGAGTCTCGATTGGGGGCGACTAAATCTAGTCCAGTTTAACCCCCCAGAAGACACAAGTTTTCGAGCCTTCGCAATGTCGTCAATTATAAAGGAAGTGGAGCACAGCTGGTGTATACCTTCCTCGTCCATGTAATTCACATTACATTGAACACACATGTAACTTATTCGTTAATTACGACGTCACAGTTTGAACATTTCACAGTATTCGAAGTCATCACAGACAGATCGACACGATCCCAAGTTTTTGTGTGAATATAATTTATCTTTTTTACGTAAATAATTTCGAGTAATATATAGAAATTACTTAATTGTGATTTTCAAGCTGCCAACATCCTCATGGTATGTTTTTTTTTTTGTTATCAAAATACAATAAAATATTTTTGTAATGAAGTACAACCTGACTTTTGTTTAGACCACAGGATAGATTGTTATGATCCTGAAACTAAGAGACAATCTGCTGTCTGGGTGTTTCCTTCCGAGGAGTTGCCAACGAAAGTGAAGAGAGGTTAAAGCGTGGGAAAAAGATGGTGGCTTTGTTCTTCGAAATTACAGGTCATTACGCAACATTTGTTTTTTGAGGATAGAAAAACACTTTTTTGCCACTTGTCTTGAAGAAAGTTCGGGAGAAACGACCTCGCAGTAGAATTCTTCTTCACCACGAACACGCCTCGTCGCACACCACCAAGCAAACAGTCAAGTACTTGACGACGTCAGATGTATAATAACTGGGTCACCTACCCTATAGCCGATTTTTTATTTATTTCCGAAAACGTTTTATGGGCGCCAAGGAAGCAGTTACTGCGTTTCAAAATGCCTAAGGACGAGTGGGCAAAGTGCTTTTCTCAGTGGTTCAATCGAATACTGCGATGTATTGATGTAAATGGACACTATTTTGATAATAACTTGCTATTCAGTTTTTGATTTTCTAAGAACTTTCAGTGTCACTCTCCTAATAGAGCAATTCTCTATACTTATGTCGCCTCTTACGACGCTCACGAGATGATAATAAGGTGTAGCGAATGGATAAATAGATAATAATTTTTCAATTTTCTTTCTGTATAAAGCGTTAATTACAATAAAAATACATTCTTAGACAAAAGTCACACCAATGAAAATAGCTTTAACTAGTTCCGTATTAATACACATTTCTGTCCTATGCTCCTCTAGTTCAGACTTCACTTTCATTGTATTTCATCATCATCATTAATGTCCTTCACAAGTCCATTGCTTAACATAGGCCTCGCCCAAGACTTCCTGCATACCTTTTGGGAGAACCTTTTTATATGTATTTATTGTATACCTTAAGCCAAAAATAGTTTAATTAAAATGGTGCCGCTGGTTTTCATTCTGGTTCTTCTCTGCACATAGTTTTTTTTCAAATCAGTGGTAAAACATAAATAACTTGCACCAAGTATTGTGTGAATCTCTATTGAATAAATATATTATATTGTATTTTATCAGATTATACACTATAAAAGCAAACAAATATTTATAAAACATTTTAGAGAACTCGTTTTTTTATCTTCTCGTATCAGCATTACTCGAAATCTGCGACTCATATTTAAAACTTTTCTAATTTAGGAACATCGTCACTTTTCAAAATTCTCAAACTGCGCTTATTTAGCGCTAAAAGAGTCATCAAAGATTAATTATCTAATGATTTAATTACCTCATTTATAACTTCTTGTTCATTTAAATCAAGAAAGAAAAAATGAATATATTGCAATTTTTCCTGTTGTTTTAAATTGCTTGTTATTTAGGTGATCTTTCTTATTTTCCGACGAAGTGGTGTAACCTAATCACTGCCAAGTCTTTGATCCTCAGACTACTTGACTAGGCTATCCTAGACGACAAGAAGCTACGTCTCTGTGCAAAATGCTAGATTCTAGCATTGTTGTACTAAATTTCTTACGTGGTAGGGCCATGCTGCAGCTATAAAATACCAGCGTTAACGTGTTACGTTTAGTGAGTGTAGAGGTCTTTCACTTTTAAAATCCACTCTCCTAAGGGGTCAGGGACTAAGTATCTGCATTTTGATTCCTAATCGAAGATAGATGTAGATGTCTATGTGTTCGAGCATCTACTTACTATTAGGTGAACTGTGTGAATATTTGTCTCCATTATCCACAAAAAAAAAACTTGAGAAATGTTCGACATTACGTTTTCATTATTATAAACCTATAGCGGAAGTAGCTCGCTAGCTACTTTACTACATATAGTGCGACAAATTAACACAAATGACGAACTAGTAGTGTGTTTGTTGGTTTCCTCAGTGATTAGATTTGAATTCTTGTTATATTTTCTTATTAATTTTTGATAAGATGCGATAGATTACAATAGTGAAAAATAATATGATATTTAAATAATTGAGAGAAAATTTCCTGTCTAGTGCTGCACAGAACAATAATATAATGCCCGTGTTTATGCGCAACCATAGGTGAACTCTTTATTCTCTCAATTTTAGAGTCCATACCGACCATATAGATAACTCTTTATTGCATTTGAACAAAGTTATTACAATAACGGGAAATTTATGACTACAAACGGTGGTCATATCGCTTTAAGCAGTTTCTGTCTGACAAACCGACATATATTATCCGGTTGTAGTAATCCGACACGACCTGCCACGGACCAACCACAATTTCTCGACAGAAAATCTCAACAACTGAATTTTGTTGGTCTGACCCAAGATTCGAACCTGGACCTCACGATCAGCAGTCGCTTTCATGACCACTAGACTAATGAGGCAGTTAGAAAATTGAAATAATAAACCTTCAAAGAACGATTAACACAAGTATAGTAAATGATGCGTGATATCCAAAAATTCGATAATTACATTGCTGGTGATTTTGAAATTTGCTGTATATTTTAAAACATATCGATATAAGTTTAGGCAAAGAGTACATAATTATTTTTCTATTCTTCCAGAATTCAAATTTGTATATAAATATAAATGAAATTGAAGTGCCTGTATGTAATTTTGAAATAACTGCCCAATATTGAGCTGAAGGGTTTTTAGATTTTTGGATTTACACTTCGACAAGTACAGTAGTGAGTTAACTTGCGAAACTGTTGAGTTGAGTGGAAAATGTCATTTGATCGACAATTAGTGAGTAGCCGGCCGTCCTAGTTTTCGGCGAGTTAAGTTTCAAGTGTTGTCCTCCCGCGCGTCTCCCGCCACACGCAACTAAACTAGCCGATCTTGTGAACTAGCGAGTTTAGTCCACTGTATAAGTTGACACGACACTACGTGTTCGCGTTCGACCCTCAAAACATAAAATTGTATTTTTTTTTTAACTAAACTCTGCATGAAGACATTTGATCGCTCCTGTTCATTAAACTGTTCACTGTCAACTGCCCTATGACTAAACTCGCTACTGTACTTGTCGAAGTGAAAATTGGCTTTAAGCGAGGAATAACAATTTTTTGAATACTTATTTGTCTGCTGTTCATTTGCCTTGTCCGACTGTCTGTTCGTCTGTTTGTCTATCTGTCAGGGCTTATCTTCAGAATAGCTGAACCGATGTAACGAAACTTCACGAATAGATAAAGAGTAATGCTAGGAGTGATCTATGCTATAATTTATATATAATTTAAAAAAAACCTAGTTAGAATAAAAACAATTTTTAATTATCTTTAATCGAAATAACGCCACATTAATAGATCTTATACAAGCGAAGCCAGAGCGGACCACGTGTTATATACTATTTTTTAACACAGGTTATGAAGAGAGTATTAAATTACACAATGACAACCTTGGTTGTTACCATAAAACCCTATCTGATAAAAAATAATTGTTTGCCGTACCGAGAAATTTTGCTCATGTACTTAAGGAATTAATATTTGTGAATACGGAAATGAGTAATGCGCATGTGGTAAACATTAATTAATTAATGTTAAACTTTTTAATTTGGGATGTTCTTAGCTTGTGTTTCCTTGTCTATTTCGTAATATTGATAAAAGTAACGAAAGTTTAAAAATTAATTAATCTTTGATAGAAGTTTTGGAGAAACCATATATTGCGACTAAATTTGAATTATATTTAAAGAAGGGCAGTTTGTAACTCAGAGGAAAATGTTCATCTTAAAATAAAATAAAAAGCGAGCAATTCGGTCTGCTTTGTTATTTTTCTTTTCATTCAACAAATATGTGTGTGTCCGTCACTCAGGTTATGTTTTTAAGACCTAGGTTAGCTTAGATATCATAAATTGTTGTGATTGTTGCAAAATAAGATTTTTTTATTTTTCAATGGAATTTTTGATCGAAAATGTGTATGTTGCTTTTCCACGTGCTCGGCTGTAAAAAAATATATCTTGGCATTTGCCAATGTGGGCTGGCCCCCAGCTCGATTATTTTTAAAAAGCCTATTTATAATCAAAATCAGGTGCGCAATGTGACGAAACGGGATCGTGTCGATATCGTTCTGTCTGTGATGACTTCGAATACTGTGAAATGTTCAAACTGTGACGTCGTAATTAACGAATAAGTTACATTTGTGTTCAATGTAATGTGAATTACATGGACGAGGAAGGTATACACCAGCTGTGTTCCACTTCCTTTACAATTGACGATATTGCGAAGGCGAAATCGTTACTTTTTGAATCGATGCCGAATGCAAAAAAATGCCATTACGCCGCAAAAAAAGGACAAGATAAGAATGTCGAGAAATCTAGATGATATCATTAATTTAACTAAAAGTAACGATCATCAGATCTTCCCTATTTTTGTGGCTAGAAATTTACATTTAGTTCCGCCAGTGACCTATGCTCATGCGGATGTGGCCCGGTTGCTAAAAGATATTATATGGCTGAAAAGTAAACTGTGTGCTTTAGAGGAGAAGGTTATAACATCGGATCAGTTTAACCTTCTCAAACAAAAGATCATGCATCATTACTTGATGATTTTTCATCCCGAGATAATGTAAACAAAAGAAAGGGGGCATGCTCACAAAATAGTTCTGTGATGAATAGCGGACAGCTTGAAGTACTGTAGCACAATGACTAGTACTATATTAGGGATTTGTGGTAGTAAGTTCCATTATACTAAAGCACTATTATAGGAGTAATACTTGATGCATAAGCATTATGATAATAGAGTCATGGGTTGAAGTATGTTAAGGACATATAATAATAAGGTCTTTGATACAAAATCCTTACTATAGAAGGTCTCTATGAAGTATATGCATTACAATACTAGAGTTGTGGGTTGAAGTTCTATATATTAATTACTTATGATAGTAAGGTTCATGATACAAAATCACTATTACAGAAGGTATTTGATGCATAAGCATTATGATAGAATAATAATAATAATAATAATAATAATATAAATTTATTGACATATAGATTTAACAAATGTAAGCAAGAACAGTAGGCTAAACATCTAAACAATGTTCAAGGTGAGATATACAATTATTTTTCCGTTGGACCCCAAACTAGGATAATCCTGTATCTTGGGGTCTTGATGTTTCTGATGTTATGATATCGTGATATTTTATTATAAATACGTGGATGAAGGAAACGTGGCAGGTGACAAGCAAAAAACGTTTTAATGTTAGGGATGGATGGATTTTGTATACCCTTTTATTTAAAAGCTATTGGTAGTTAGGCAGTTTTAAAACGTTTTTATGACATCTCTTTACTACTTTTAATATATACAACTGGCGAACAGATAGCACACGAGATAAGTTGAATACCTCTCTGGTGGGAAATCGCACTGGTTTTTTAAGCAAGGTTTTAAGCAAAGCTCGTTGAGATCTCTCTATTCTTATCATGTGAGTTTTTGCAGCACCTCCCCATGCCGTAATACAGTATTGTACAATGGACTGGCACATTGCATAGTATAACATTTTGAGAATATTTATGTTAGCACTGTTGCGTATTAGTTTGAATACATAGATAAGTTTTCGAACTCTAGCAGCCAGATTTGTGATATGTGGACTGAACGATAGATTGTGGTCGACAACTACCCCTAAATATTTTATTGTTTCCACTGCATCTATCGATTGGCAATCGCACGTATAAGATAGGGCACCACAAGGGGAACTTGGTGTTTGGCATCTATGAACTTTTAAATTAACCAATGAAGGAGGTCTAGAAGCCCGAGTCTTGTGAAACGCTATGTAGTGTTGCGTGAATAAGTCAACGTCATACACTAGCGCCATCTAGTGTCAGGAACGAGAGCGAGCGGAGCTTTGCAGAAAATGAAATCACAAATCTTTCAACCGACAGCGTCATCCGATGAACTAAGTTTCTAGAAAATCTACACTCGAACACTCGTCGCTTTGCGCGCATTTACTTGAATATTCCGGATGCTTCATTGCTAATTTGTATATATAGGCGTTGCAAGATGCGATCGGAGCAGTATTGGATTTGGCGAGACAAGCGAAGCTTCGGAGCGGAATAAAGTGAATCAGTGTGATTAATTATTAGTGTTTTTAACTTTAATTAGTGTAAAGTGAATTAAAGTGTTAATTTAGGTAATTCTATCGGCAATTTTTATTGTCATGAACCTCAAGCTCGTAACAGTATTTTGACTTAGCGGTATTCAAAGTGAGGAGGTTCATGTCCAGCCATTGAACTATACGCGCAAGACCATGTTCAGCCCATTTGTGCACGTCTGTCCACCTGCGATCATGAAAGAGCACTACTGTGTCGTCTGCGAAACAGATTAGTTCCATATTATTAATATTTAAATTTAGGATGTCATTCATGTAGATGGCAAACAGGCTCGGTCCCAAAATACTTCCCTGTCGGACACCGTACTGAATAGAAAGATCGTCACTTCTGCAATTTAGTACTTGAACACATTGTTTCCTGTTCGCTAAGTAGCTATGGAACCAGTTCCAGACCGTACCCCTGATCCCCATGGCCTCCAATTTCTTCAATAGGATAGGCACAGAGACGGTATCAAAAGCTTTGGCGAGATCCAAGAAGACGCCGATACATCCTTCACCTTTATCTAAATAATCCGTGATCAGCTCTGTTAACAAAACTACAGCATCTTCCGTAGATTTACTTCGCCTAAATCCGAACTGTCTTTGAGAAAGGATATTGTGTTTTTCAATGTAGTTAACAAGACGTTTGTTAACCACTTTTTCTAATATTTTTGAGAAAATACATAAAAGAGATATTGGTCTAAAGCTATCCGGAATGTCTTTGGGACCAGTTTTGTTAATTGGACTGACAATAGCTAATTTCCATTTTTCGGGAAAAGTTCCACTTGCTAAACTTAAATTAATTATGTGCATCAACGGCTCTAGTATAAAGTTTTTAATAGTTTTTATTAATAAAGGGGTACAACTATCAAAACCGGGGGCATCATCGTTCTTAAGTGATTCAATCACTTTAGAGACTTCGGTTGTATCGGTTGGGAAGAGATAGATTGAACCCTGATGACAAGTTTGAATATTAAATTCAGAGGCCAAAGTTTCCTCTGTAATTTGTAAACTGTTGAGGATTTTATCAGCTAATTTTTTACCTATTGTGGAGAAGTATTGATGACATAGGTTCAATGAGTCTCGCGGGTTACCTTTAATCTTTGTGAGTTCGCTGGCAACAGTATTAATTTTGCGTATCTCACAAATGTTTTTTATACATTGCCAGAGTTTTTTAGGGTTCTTATGATGTTTTTGAAATTCTGCATTTTCATAGTTCGCTTTAACTCTATGTAATAGATCATTGCAGAAATTACGGTACCGTTTGTATGTTACTCCTAGAACGAGATCATTTGGGTTCTTTTTTAATCGACTATGTAACTTGTCACGGTGACGCATGCATCTCATTAGGCCAGGAGTTATCCAAGGCCTGAGATTGAACTTTGAGCGACTAATCCTAACCTGACGAGTGTGTAAGCATATCGCCGTTTCAATCAGGTTATTCATGTTATTCACCGCATCATTAACGTCACTTGCATCGGTAATTAACGACCAATCTTTGTTTTTCAAATACGCAAGAACCCCATCAAAATCAGTGATAGATCTTACCCTGCTAATCACAGACTATACCGATTGCTGGTTTTGTAGAATTAGTGAAAGAAGAGTTACGGGTTGAAGTCCTTTATATTAAAAACATAATAGTAAAGTCTATGAAATAAAGCAAATATGTTGAAGGTCTCAAGTAAGTAAAAGCATTATATTATAAGAAATGGGACAAGAAAATGATTATTTGGTGGCGTGTATGCTGCTTCACGAGCAACTGAGTCCGATGTAAACTTGTACTCGCTAACCGATGTGTCCTAGATATATCATCTTTGTGCTGGTGGTAAGCGGGTTTGATGTAGCAATACGGCTTTCACGTGGACATCGCACACCCATACCGTTTCTGGGCGGCGTCGTAGCGCATAGCTATGCGTCGTCTATCTTTTGTTTGGTATCACTTTTAAGTGATTTGACGCTTTCTGCTGCTTGCGCACCATATTGAAATACATTTAAAATCAGCTTGAAATTTACTAATTGCCAACTCTGTATCGCAAGGTTTAAACGATATAAATAATTGGAGGTCGTCAGCGTATAAGTGATACTTAATAAACTTGATTGTAGTACATAACGATATCTGATATGTATAATATAAAAAGTAGTGGCCCTAAAATAGCACCCTGTGGTACACATCTAACAACAGGCATTGTTGACGATACTATGTCAGAGCCGTTATCACCGGATATTTTAACGTACTTTAGTCGATTGGAAAGATAACTTGTAAACCACTTTATAGTGGTAAATATCGAAACCATAGTATGCTAATTTAGAGAGAAGAAGCGTTATGTTTCTCGTATCAAATGCACGGGAAAAATCAAGCAAGACCAATAAAGTACCTTGCCCACTGTCCCGTGCTCTTAAAACTTCGTACACGACATCGATCAATGCCGTGGTAGTACTACGAGACCTTCCGAAGCCGGATTGTTTTTCAGGAAGGATTTTATTTTCTTCTAGGTAATTTGTCATCTGTGTACAGACAATTCTTTCTAAGATAAATATATTAAAACTTCATATACTCAACAGAAAAGTCCTAAAAATAATAAAGTATATAAGTCCAAACAGACATTATTGTCGACAATTTTTTTTTAAATCTTATACCTATTTTTCTTCAAAGAAACTTTACGCAATGGTTGAAATGTCTACTTGTGAAGGCTATGTATCGGAGAGTACCGCATGTTCTCATAAAACTATTCATATTTACTTTAAACCTTAATATACAAATATAATATATCATGACTTTCCTTGATATTATACGTCTTCTTCTTGAGAGTGTTTCACCTGCTTTTCGTGTTACATACATAATACACGCGTTCCACTGTCATATCGCGAATGTTATATTTGATCGATTTGACGTTATGAACGTATACCGAACAAAATTGAAAATTATTGGAATTATAAGTGTTACAGATATTGAATGACACAATTTATGAGGGAGGCCTACAATTAGCAGTGAACTTTAACATGGTGCAAAGGAGGGATAAATGAATATCGAACCACCACAGTAGTGTATCCCGTTTAATTTAAAAAAAAAACATTATAATCGGTTCATAACTGACGATGATATCGCGAAACGTACAATCAAATAAAAACATGAATTTTTTGTAGTCAGTTATAATTGGAAGTTTCTTCGTAATTTGCCTTAGATAATTTGTAGCGTTCATAAATCCTTTATGGAATAGCTAGTAAGACGTGATTAACGCATTTCTGTTTACTTCATTTTCATGTGTTTGTAACAACTAAGGTATCTTCAATAAAGATAAAATATTGTTCATTTAATAAAATATATTATATTTTTACATAGTTTAATATGTTAGCCTTTATCGCTCAAAAGAACTTCAATTCGAAGTTGCTTGTTCTAACGGTAGTTTTAGCTGATTTCCAAAAAACTGGTTTACAATTCGACTGCAATAATTTTCGTATGAATAATTACGCGCTCTCTTAGTCATGATTCTCAGTATTCATTCTTTTTTTTACCAAATAGGTAGGAACTTAAAGAGTGATCAGAGATAAAATTTTAAATGTATTTATTTGGACGAAATTGATATTGTGACATTCCTTCGTCAGATCGTCAGATAGTACTTAGGTAGATAGTACTAAAAAGAATAAAATTATTTTATTTTATACAAATAACACGTAATGGAGCTATACTGCAACTGTATTATGGTTGTAGCAAGAATATTTCGGCTCTACCTGGGCGGTACCACGCTCTCACAGAATACCAGCGTAAAATAGCAGCTCAGTGCTACTGTGTTTCGTATGGTGAACGTAGAGAAATTTAGAATATTTTTACTGGAAACCAGGTATTCCATCATAGTCTTCAGAGGTGGCAACGAATCTGCATTTTGATTCTTAATCGACGATTAATGTAGATGTCCATGGGCCAAAGTATCCACTTGAGAAGGCTCAGTAGCGTATATATATATATAGGGTTACAGGTTAACTCAACCTACATTCTTTAGGGGGTTGTGGTGTCCATCGTTACCGACTGTATTTGACTATAAAATATCATACCCCACCCCAAAATCAACCTTTTTCAAGATATTGGATATTTGTACAAAACTTTTTTGATGAATATTTAAAAAGTCTATGTTATTTATATTGCAGTTTTATATAAAAACATTTATGTTTCTTTAGCTATCCAACAATGTTTTAAAGTCTAGTGTACTATCAGAATTCCCAGAAAAAACTTACTTTTTTACGTAAATAATTTCGAGTAATATTTATTGATATAATTGTGCTTTTCACGCTGCCGACATTCGCTGGGTATGTTTTTTGTTATTAAAATACAACAAAATCTTTTAGTAATGAAGTAAAACCTGATTTTTCTTTTTCTTTAGACCACAGTATAGAGCATTTTTTATAGATTTCGTAATGTTAAACTTCTTCATAAAAAAGTAGTCTCTAAATATAAGTTTTAATGGTTTTAAGTGCTGTGGATGGGTGCGGTCGCATGCGACCGCTCGGGATTTACCAGACGCATGCGACTGCATGGAATTTTTGTGGCTCTTGAAGGGTTAAATGTGGAAATATCTTATTGTCTTGCTCTTCGTCATCATCAATTAATCAAGGTCTACCCAGGTCAGCCTGTGATGCTACTACTACCTGTGATAGATAGATAGATAGGAAATTCTTTATTGCACTCAAACAAAACAATTTGGTACAAAGGCAAATTAATGCCGAAAAGGCATTCTCTGCCTTCAAACCTTTTGTAGTGTGGTGAGAGCTATGAGTAGAGCCGCGGGAGAAAAAAATAACTTATTTATTCATACTATTCAAAACGTTTTATATAATATTATGTATATGTTAATTTATACAAATATATACTTATACACACACATACACACACACACACACACACACACACACACACACACACACACACACACACACACATATATATATATATATATATATATATATATATATATATATATATATATATATATATATCAAGTAATTTTAAATATTATGCCTCAAGCTTACGTTTAAATGTATTTATTGAAGGAGCATCTTTACCTGTGAGCCTTTCATCTAAGTTTTTTTCTAGGAGTTCTGATAATAGTTTAGACTATTAAACCTTGTTCGATAACTAAAAAAACGTAGATATTTTGTTAAGTTTAATTATATCTGCAACATAACTGCCATTGATTGTTTTTAAATATTCTCCAAAGAAAAAATACTTCCTACAAATTTATTTATTTTATCGACTATCAATCCTTTACTACGATCCATATTGTTTATTTACCTAAAAATTGGTGTTAAAAATAATAAATCAAACTTATCTATAACCCAAGAAAAAGTGAAACTAGATGCACAGATTACAAATAAGTAGTACATTAGAAAAAGTACTATAAAAACTAAAATATCAATATCTTGAAAACGGTTAAGTTTGGGATGCATTATGTTGTTTTATAGTCGAAACAGTCAGTATTTAAGGAAACAACAAACACCTAATGAATCTAGATTGACTTAACCTTTAACCCTGTATCTAATAGGCTAGACAAAAAAACTTGATTGACGTTGAGATTAGCTCCGTTTCTTTTTTATTTCCTTATTAATTAAAATTATATTTATTCTTTTGATATTTATAGACTTGTTTCTAAACCAAATCGTCATTTTTTTCCTTTTTATAGAAACGTTGCCACCTCATTTGAATTTTGTTCCGTAACGTGGAGGCAATTTACATACATAAATTTTACAAGGGCTTACTTAAGGGCAACTGTCTTAGTTAGCGAGAAAATTGTGTGGGCAATGTTGTAAGCAATTTTATAGACTGAGGTCGACAACATTGCCCAGCTCAAAAATGTTAATAGGGTTGACACTATTGAAAAAAATAATAAAAAATATGTACCTAGGCATAATAAATAAAAACCATATATAATTTATTGAAAATATATAGGTATACTTAATAAAATAAATAAACGTATATAGGTACATCAAAAAAAAAAAACAATATAATACTACACTATAATACTACCTATAAAATATAACTACTGTTCACTGAGAACTAAACTACTGTTCTGATAACTATATAGGTAACTAGATGCTGTTTTATATATATTTTAAATATAATAAATAGGTATATATATTTGTCGGGAATTTTTGTCAGAAACCGCTAGTTTCCCAAAAGAGAGAGCTTAAATATTCTCAGTTTCAGGCTAAAGTTTTTTTAATAAGTTATATGCGTCATTGCGTTTGCAAAAAAAAAATTTAAGTCTAAAAGAGAATTACGACAGACAAAAATGCCCGACAAAATGGATTGGTACGTATAATAGGTGAACCACGTACATCAGTGGTAACAAATTCGGTATAAGCTGGCCTCGTATTATATTAAATAAGTAAACTCGTGAGGTGTATCGATTTTTCATCATTGTACGAAAATTTTCTCGCGTTAAGTTCATGCTGTCGTGAAACGGGCAATTTTTGTTTTTCCGCCAAATCGTAAAGATATGACAAACAAATTAAATTCATATATAATAGAGAAAGTGGCAAAAGAGTTCCATTTTCAAAATTTGAACTTATTTTTTATTATATCGATTACAAGTGGCCAGTTCTAAAAACTTTCAGTGTCGCCTTCGTATTACTCTTAAGATCATGCAAAAATTCAAAAAATATCTAAAAAGTGCTACGGTGAAACAAAAAAAGATCTTTGCCCACATATTTCGGTTTTTATTACTTTTTTCAAAAAAATATCCACTTTATTTTGGTGGTTGCTAAAGCTTTAAACGACACTATATGCAACAAATAAACTGTCAAAACCAGGTGAACGAATTCCTAACATATGCTGAGAAAAAAACAAAAACAGACGCGGGCAAAGTTACCTCCACTTTCTTACATCTTTGCTCAACCTAAATTTCTCAGCAACTATGAGCTCTATGATTTTGATTTTAAGGTATATTGTTAGCAAACCAACAATATTGAATTTTCAAATAAATAGAAGTCCATTTTAAGTTTTAATGGCGGTGGGCAATAATATCACCACATTTAGTCACACTTTCATACTAAGAGATTTGAGTAGCACCTCAACTCCGGGCTGTGCCTCAGATGAAAGGAAAATAATAAATTAATTTAGAGGCATTGTATTTTTTATTTTTAAAATTAAAAACAACAACTAACTAAACAACAACAAAAATCAAGAAAATCAATGTTTATAGGTAGTTGGTAGGTAGCGTACCTATTAAATATTAATAAAAACTAAAAAAGGTCTCTGCTAACGTAAGCGTGCCTGTTAGTTACCTGCGTGAGTATTAGTTTTAAAAAAAAAAGTAAGCAACGCAGAAATTTTTTATCACACGCAATCAAGGCAGATTATTGCTCCTCATACAAAAAAATAACAAGATATCTCTTCTAGAACAAAAAATACCAAAATTAACTTATAACAGCCTACAACATTATCCTTATAGTGCTTAGTTCAAGAATTACCTTCTGAAATTGACGAATTAACTAACTTCTTGAAATTGAAAAAACTACTTACTAACAGTCTTTGATTTTACCCTTACATTTCTAGCTAATAATTATAGATATAAGTATATACACCTCTCATCAGAAAAATCGACACACCTCACGAGTTTACTTATTTAATATAATACGAGGCCAGCTTATACCGATTTTGTTACCACTGATGTACGTGGTTCACCTATTATGCGTACCAATCCATTTTGTCGGCGAGTTTTGTCTGCGATCGTTAAAGTCTAAAAT
>CAJQZP010000682.1:0-12316 GCA_907164705.1 Parnassius apollo | reverse complement strand
TCACAATCGGTTCAGCCATTCCAAAAATTAGCTCGAACAGACGGGCAAAAGTTTCAAAAATGGTAAATAAATTAATACGTAAATATGTATTAGTAGCATGCAAATAATCCCCTAAGCTTAATAGAAGTCAGTTACTTAGATGCTTCTGATTAACAACTTCCTTTATTTCATTTCTTAAACATATTATTAAGATACCAAAGTTCAGCAACACTGTGCTGTTAATAGTAGACTTATTTTGTATGATTTAAATTGGATAATACTTTACGTTTATAAAACCATGAGAAAATATTGAAAAATTAAATCAATTAAGAGTAACAACATTTTTTTAAGAATAAGGTGACAAACGAGCACACAGTCCACCTTATAGTAAGCGGATGCTGGGCCCATAGACATCTATTTTGTCCTCGGTTAATAATCAAAATGCTGATGGCTACAACCCCGAAGATGAAGATGGAATACCTCCTTTCCAGTAAAATCGTCTCGGAATGTCTACACTCTCAATACGAAACATAGCAGCATTAAGTTGCTATTTTACGCTGGTATTCTGCGACAGTGCAGGCCTTCCCCGGTTGTGGCGACTTATTTGTGTTGCAAACATAATAAAGCTGCAGCTTGGCTCTAACACGTTCAAAACATATATTTACAAAAAATGTTATGTATGAACACAAACAAATTGTTAAAGTTGCGATCCGTTTGGTACTACTACCGATTACCTGTCTGTCAGGACTGCCGATCATACCAAAAACGGTAGAGGTCCTTATTCAGCAGAGACATGGGCGTCTCCTCTTGTAGAAATTGCCCGAGATACTGGCAGATTAGGAAGATTTCGGATAATGTTACCTTTGAAGCTGCTTACAGTCATTGGTCTGAGTGTTGACATTTCTTATATAAGGGATAATGTATTTAACCATATTTCAAAAGCTAAGATATCTAGCTGGCTTTACCCAGACCCGTGATAGCTCTTCCGTTATAATTTACCCCGTGGTCAGCGGTGAAGAAAAACATCGTGAGGAAACCAACAGAAAAGTTTTTAAAATAATATTTATAAGACATTTGAAGTCCTCTTACACGTTCTGACGTACGGACTACTTGCGCTTTAACCCTCTCAAAAATGAAAAGATGCTGTGCCCAGTTGTGTAACATATGTAGGCTTTAGAAAGAAAAGAGAGAAAAAATGAAAGAAACACTTTATTTTGGCACACGAAAATTGACGTACAACACTATACTAATTAATGGTAAAAAGCGCAATTTAATAAATTTGACTTTTTACGTCAAAGTCGTGCCAAAAAAGGTCTTTGCTCAGCGTGAGTTGGCGACACCTCAACGCTGATTTTTATTAAAGACCCAAAATATAATTACTTTTCATCATCATTATTTATGCGTTGTAGAGCCACGCTGCAGCTACATATATTATAATTGTAGCATGAATCCGACCCATTCATCTCGATCGGGACGGACCACGCTCTCTCAGAATACCAGCGTAAAATAGCAGCTTAATGCAGCTGTGTTTCGTACGCTTCGTAGAGAACCGGATACCCGTTTTACTGGAATCGAGGCATACTATCTTAAATAAATAAACTCTATTATCAGATTCGTTTAGAGTCCTTTCGATGCAATGAAAACGGCAGTCTAAAAGCTCTGTACAAATAGTTAAAAATTTAAATCTACAGTATTGCGTAAGTTTTCTTATAAAATAACCTCAACAAAACTTATAAAAGCTGGTTGTGTCTCTATAAGGAGTCGAGTATATCAGTTAGTACACGCAATTACAATATTTTTTAATTTAATATATTATTTTTAGCCGACTTCCGGGAAAGAGTAGGTTTTCAGTTGGACCGTATGCTTTGTATGTATGTTACTTGTGTATACGTATGTATCTTCCTCCATTGGGAACCGATTTAAATTATGTTTTTTTATTTTTATAAAATGTCTATAAAATTGAAGAAATCATCCCTACAGTTCGAAAAATAGGGAATTAAGTTTTTAATATAACTATTAAGACAGCTATCGAGCATATTGTATTCTTTCCAGAAAGCACAGTTCTTAAAGGATCAAAAAATTTAATTTATATATACAAAATATTAATCCTACAAAGTAAAAGTAAAAGTAGTAATAGGTAGAACTATACGTAGACTTTGACGTCAGCTTTTAGTTTTTACGAGTATTAAAAGGCTAAATATACTTTGAATAACTGTCGGTATATTATTGTGTCTAAGTCGCGTGATGGCGTAAACGAACTTACTACCTCATATCATCCCGTGGGTGTCAGAGGGTTATGAAACAGAAGATCAGCATCTTTTCATACAGGCAGCAGTATCTTCCTTCTATAAATTCAATAATAATAAAAAAAAACTTCTGATTGCATTCTCGTTTGCTAAGCGTGGTAACTATGACAAAATATTATTTCTATGAGTCGTCAGTACCTGTTCAGCATTGGAAATTTGATAGACTGTAATTATGATGATGATGATGATGATGATAAAGACATATCATTTTGTGTGATAAAGTATTACCCTTCTTCCTACCCTTGGGTTTCGTAGTGAGAAACTTTGGGAAGCGTCATGATTAACATTTAGCTGCCGATGTATGATATAACAGCAAGCATAGTTGCTCTCGCCAACAAACCTAACAACTATGCTAAGTATGACGAAACCTTAAAGATTTACCCTTTAGTTGCTGAATATTGGTGTCAGTGGTGGTCAGTGGATTTAAAAAGGCTTAAAAAAGACGTAAAATATGACTCGATCTCAAGTAAGTTTATATTATATTAATAAAAACCTTAGGACTTCCGACAGATGGCGGTACAAACATGTATATATCAGACGTAGAATACTCAGGCCACGACAGGCGTCAGCATCAAAGTTACGAGACGTCTGGTACTACGATCGCTAATCCGACTACCAAGCGGCAATTTTTTCTTTTGCTTCTTGGGAATATTGTCCAGCAGTGGAATTCTATGTGCCAATAAAGAAAAGAAAGAATTGTATTTTATTTTAATATAAACGTGGTAGAGCCATGCTGCAATATATAGTTGTAGCACGAATAAGACCACGCTCTCACAGAATACAAGCGTAAAATAACACTTTTTATGTTGCCGCGTTTTGCATGTCGAGTTTAGAGAACCAGAGACTCCTTTTTACTGGAAACGAGGCATTTCATCTTAGTCATCAGGGGTGACAATGCATCTGCATTTTGATTTTTGATCGAAGAAACATGTAGATGCCTGGACCACAACATCAAACTATCATTAGGTCCACTATGTCGACACCAGCAATTTATACTAAGCTAACTCATAAAAGTGAACTTTACAGTAGAGGCATATGAAGGGAAAAACGTGATAACTTTTATATTAATTAAGATACTTATTTGAAATTTGGTATGCTTAATATATAATTTATTCATCGTAATTTCCCATATTTATTTT
The DNA here is from genome assembly GCA_907164705.1 of Parnassius apollo. Lineage (NCBI taxonomy): Eukaryota > Metazoa > Arthropoda > Insecta > Lepidoptera > Papilionidae > Parnassius > Parnassius apollo. Next base: position 8,892 of record CAJQZP010000682.1, on the reverse strand, counting down.
TCCTTAGTTATTTATATTCTTTGATTTAGCGCAAATTAGCCGTATATACACGTAATTCCTCAATAAGATTTTACATATTACATACGTTTAACTAATGTTAGCGTAGAGTATTACGGGAGATCGTAATGCTAAAGAAGTGTTATATTTTTTGCTTTGCAATCATAATTGTAAAATATATTATGCATTAATTATAACCTTAGGTTTTTATATATATTCACAAGCTATATTATTATAAATTCTTATGCTAAATAACAAGTTATTAAAGTTAGCTTTATTTAACCGGTACCATGTATCACTGGCGCATATCGTATTAAAAGCCGTCAAATTAAATATCGCATACTATACATCGACTTGTGCTATAAATTACCATATCATTTAACTTTCCGTTGAGCTATAATACATGTAGATTTTTATAAATTCTTGATAAATTCTGAAGATAATATTATTTTTTGTAGGTAAATATATAATTAAAACAAAAATAGTAATCAACTGTTTATTTAAATTTCAGGTAAGTACTTATTAATTATTAACATCACAGTTCCACTTCGTATATTATATTTAAATCAAGATTGCACATAATTGTTATTCTTAATAAAAAACAAAAACTTCTAAGTGGTAAATATAAATCAAATAATTTAAACAGTATGTTGTAATCATTAAGTACTTATAATCATTCAAACCTCATCATCACTTACAATCTTCTCATCATATTCAGTTGTTAATAAATTCCTATAAAATGTATGATACTTTTCGGGTATAATATTATTATCACAGTAGTATTTTAAATCTTTATATTTTGCTTCATTAATTTTTAACAAAGTTTTGTATGCTTTTTCGGGAAAAGGCTCCAAGTGGGATAATCTAGTAGATTTCTTTTTAAAACATTGTATTTGATTGCTGTCTTTATCACCTAAATTATATTAATATTCCAACAACCCGTAATTATCGGGAGAAACTTCAATTTTTTTACTTTATTCCACATAATTTTATCGTTATTTAAATTTTTAGTCCAATTTTTTTGCTAATATTACTTTTAAAATCAAATATCATGTTTTGATTAACCTCGATAACATTATATGGATTCCCATTGACCTTTGCCCATCGTACTAGTGAATACCACTCATCCGGCGAATATACCTCTCTACCTCTTGCAGTTTTTTCTATCAAAGCGTGAACTGAATCTCCTTCATTCTGTGTATGGCCCTTTTCCATAATCATCATCATCATCATTACAGCCCTTCACAAGTCCACTGCTGAACATAGGCCTCCCCAAGTAATGCCACAAAGCACGGTCCTGAGCCACCTGCATCCATCGACTTCCTGCATATCTTACCAGGTCGTCACTCCATCTAGTGGGGGGGTCGCCCTACACTACGCCTACCGGTACGAGGCTGCCACTCGAGAACCTTTCTTCCCCATCGGTTATCGGTTCTTCGAGCTATATGGCCGGCCCATTGCCACTTCAGCTTACTAATCCGTTGGGCTATGTCGGTCACTCTGGTTTTACTGCGGATATCCTCATTTCTGAGTCTATCACGCAGAGAAACTCCGAGCATAGCCCTCTCCATAGCTCGCTGAGCGACCTTGAGCGTCCTCATACGGTCAGCAGTGAAGGACCACGTCTCTGATCCGTAAGTCATCACTGGCAATACGCACTGGTTGTACACTTTAGTTTTCAGAGATTGAGGTATACCTGACGAGAAGATGTGTCGTAATTTCCCGAACGCTGCCCAGCCCAGTTGAATCCGTCGATTGACCTCTCGGTCGAAGTTGGACTTACCTAGTCGGACTATTTGTCCCAGGTAAACGTACTCGTCAACAACTTCGAGCATAGTGCTCCCAACAACTACCGGCATAGGTGTGACATGGACATTAAACATGATCTTTGTTTTGTCCATGTTCATCTTAAGACCTGTCCGTTAGGATTAAGAGTGTGATTGGAGAATTTTTGTGTTCTTCTGCGGCGGGTCTTGCAGAACTTAGCTCCGACCGCATGGACAGTTTCCACGAGCTTGTCATTCATATCGTCCACTGCATTGCAATCTTGTAGGCACTGAAAGCGGTTGTGTAACTCGAGCTGAAAGTTTTCGGGATTCTGGATTAGAGCACGAGGGGGACGGAGCGTTGACTTCATTAGACGAGACCTCTCCAACTTAACGTTTAGGTTCAGTGTGCCTCTAACCATTCGGTGATCGCTGCCAGTTTTCACCCTTGCGATCACTGAGATATCACTGAACAGTTGGCGTCTGGTCGTCATAATGAAGTCAATCTCATTTTTTGTCGAACCGTCGGGGCTCGACCAGGTCCACTTCCTGTGAGGCCGCTTCTGGAAGAAAGAGCTCATCATAAAGAGTCCCTCTTTCTCCATAAAGTCGGCCAGCTGCTGGCCCCTTCGGTTCCGTTGCCCTACTCCAAATCTCCCTAACTTCAGCTCACCGTTTTCTCTTGTGCCTAGTTTTGCGTTGAAGTCTTTCATCAACACCGTGTAGTGGGTTTTGGAGGAATGCATGGCTTTGGAAATATCTTCATACATTTCCTCCACCTCCTCATCGGAATGTGCCGAGGTTGGTGCGTATACCTGTATGACCTTCAGCGAATACCGTTTGGTGATTCTGAGTATCAGGTACGCGACCTTCGTCGACACACTCCCAATCTTTACAACGTTGTTGACGAGAGACTTGTGGACGATAAATCCGACACCTCCTTGGGACAGATGGTCGCCCTCCCGGTGATAGAACAAGTTGCCGGATTCGAGAATCACCGTGTCCTCCCCCTCTCTTCTGACCTCGGATAATCCTATAATACTCCAGCGCAACTTGTCTATCTCTTCTTCCAGCTCCAGGATCTTCTCGTCAGTCCTCAGTGTGCGTGCGTTAAATGTTGCCAGGTCGAGTCGTCGTAGGTGGCAACCGAACCTCCACCGGAGATTCTTAGCACCCCCCTGCCCCGCCGTTACCATGATCGCCACCGTAGCCAGGAATAGCGGAACCGCCGGGGACTGGGGCCGTCTATTTGTGTAATTGTTCATGGGAGGTATATTGCCATAGTTGCCACGCTTGGCGAGCGGGTTGGCAACCGCAGTTTTTTTTTGTCGTACAGTTGCTGTTATCAGGAAGATGCTGCTGCCCATCTCCTGCCTGTCTCCCTCTGTCGCCTTTTACGACACCCACGGGAAGATATGGGGTAGTGGATATTCTTAACCGCCACTACACGGCAATTTTTTTCCATAAAATGGTGGCTTATCTTCATTTTAAATTTTTAGCAGCTAATAAGTACATATAATAAACAATACGGTTACGATTTTGTCCCCCACAGTTGTCTGACCATAGATTGATTTCGTGAACTCCCTTAGAAGCTAATTTAATACAAAAATCGTATAAACAACTAGTTACTTCATTAGCCCCCCTCTTAGCCGTTTGCTCATCCCACATATAACAAAACGCTTCTTTTGATCCCATATTATAAATTGTAAAATTATATACATTGAGCTTACGCCTATAATAATACACACTTATATTACCATGTGGTGAGCTTAAAACTTTTTGAAAATCAAATACAATACCAACTACTTTGTTACTAGAGACAGCTAACAGTTTTACATTCTAATTTTAATTTACGGTAAATTTATTTTTCTGTTTGATGTTTTGTGATGTGTGTAAGTTTTCTTTCAATTCATCTGTACGGCTAGATGTATTTTTGTACTGATGACAGATATCGCATTGGTCTTATTTTGGTAAATGAAAACCTATCTTCAAATTAGTATTAACAACATCTCTATACTATCTTACTGTCTGTACTCTAACATTATAATTATTATCAGAACACCACTCATGGTACAACTTAAACATTTTAGAAAAAGATAAAGACGCTTCTAAGTATTTTTCACTCGTACGTTTTCTAACGTAGTGGGACTCAACAGGGGTGAAATAATTAACGTGATCTATGACACTCTGTTTCATTTCGTTTGAAATTACATAGTTATGGTTTTTATGCCGACCTCTGTCGTCAGTAACATGAGTAAAATCATTGTTTTCTTGGATTTTTCGTATTGCAGTATATACAAAATCTTTACTAATATCAAAGGTGTTCAAGAACATTGTTTTGCAAACTTTTTGTAATATGATACCATTGTCAGAATTTATAGAAAGGTGATAATGCAAAGTGTGTGATCGACGACTAGATTCACTTTCAACATTAGTGGCAGTCTTTTTACTTTTTTGTATTACATATTTGGCAATGATTTGCAATTGTTTTGCGTGATCACCAGTATCCCAAAACTTATCAAAAAGGTCAATACGAACTTCTTGGCTTATTTTATTATAGCATTGCAGACGACAATTGACACAACTGACTTTAATGCTTCTTGGTGCTTTTTCCTTTTGACGTAGTATACTGCAATCTTTTTTTACACAAACGTTTTCTCTTGCTACTTATCCACTCATCTTCAAGTTTAAGACGTTTGAGACCCACATCAGTTCTTTTTTTAGATCTACGTTTATTATTTTTTGGGGTCGATACTGCAGAATAGTCACTATAATTAAACGTTGCAGGCGAGGAAATTGAATTACAGGGAGTAGATATTGCCGATACTGAATTTGTGTTATTGCTGAGGCAGTTAACCATATGCGAATCGGGAAGACTTTCCTGGACGGACGTACTGATTTCTGGTGTGAGTGTTCTATCTTCGGTTTCTTGGCAAGAAGTCGGCACTAAAGTACCGTTTAAACTTTGTGAAGATTCCGAAAAATCACTATAAGGTGAAGGTACGGGGGTATTATCTATGCTGTCAGAAGGATCATTAGAGACGAATGAAAACAAAGGTTCGATAATTGATGGAGTTAATGTCAATGGAGAAGGTTTTTGGGTTGAAGTCAATACATTTGGTGAATAAATATTAAGTGGAGTTTTAGGAGCCCCCAAGTCATTCAAATTTATACCTTGTAATACTACATCATTTTTGTAATTTTCTATTTCTCTACTTGCAGAACTGACTATAGAATAATCATGCTCTTGAATAGGCTCTTCAAACATGACGTGATTATACAAAGCCACGAATTCAGGATTATCAACTTCAGCAGGTAATGGCGAGGATTCTATAACAATAGGGATAATGTGTTTAAATCATATGATTATTTTTGTAAAAAACATGTACATTAAAAATATACTCAAGGTACCATCAATAAACTAATTAACACTCGTTTTTACATAAGTATTTACAACGGTAAAGTCGCTAAGTAGTGCATTTTACAAACGAATAAGTATACACGAACGCATTAAACTACGCTAACTAAGTGTTAGCGTAGTGTTACACGGACTCTGAGCTAAGCTGCTCAAATTTTCAAAAAAACGTGGCGTATTACTATAAAACATAATTATATACTTTGACCTACACTGTAATCCTTAATAACACATTAAACTTACCTCTCTCGTCAGTATGAAGTGGTATCTCACCATTTTTATCAAAACTCTTCAATGAATTTTTCTACTTTTTGGCTAAATCCACTAAATATTTAGCTCGTTTTCGTGACATTTTTGTATTAATAAATTAACACTAACAATATTTTAAATAACTTGTAACAATAACGTTAGATGAATTATGATTTACTTATAAAGTTTTTAAAACCGCGCAATCACATCTAACACAGCGACAAGTGTCGTTAGATTAATGTAAACAAACAAGCGGTGCGTGCCCCTCCCGTGCACACTCCGCTAATAATAGTTAGCGTAATTTAAATTGAGTGATTTCGAAAAGTACCTTTACTTAGCGTTGTATAAGATTTGTAACTTCGTTATTTTTGTATATTTCTTCATGATTTTTTATCAATTATAAAAATAGACATTTTAAGCAACTTGGCATAAAAAAACGAATTTCCCTACAATTCGAGTTAGCGTAGTATAAATTGTTGGTGTCGATGTGCTCTTTTGTAATCCATGTTCCTTTGTTTAGTAGATGGAAATAACGTAAAATCCATCACCTACAAATATTTCGTTACGTAAGCGACATATGTGAAGAATATTTCTTACAAAATAACGCTCTTCTTACACGTTATTTTAGTATTTGTGACATAGAGATCGATTAGTGTGCGTTATTATTATTGTAAAACATCATTTCTGTGTTTTGTATATGAATTAATTCTTCTTAAAATAGAAATTGTTTTAATATTTCTTTTACAAAACTTTTTTATCTTAGTTCATTACCACAAAATATTTATTTACATTTGATTTCTCTTAGTAATATAATAAGAATTCCGCTATCATATAAGCAAAGTCATCGATGATGGTTCTCGAGTGACAGTCTCGTACCATCATGCATCCCGCCACTTGATGGAGTGACAACCTAGTAAGAAAGTCAGGCAGGTGGCTCAGGACCGTGTTTTGTGGCGTACTTTGGATGGATTTGAGAGGGGCTGTAATTATGAAGGTGATGTCAAATAAACTTTTTGTTAATAGGTTCTGTCTGTCTAAATGTAAATCTTCATGGAAATAAATAAAAATATTGGAGTATATTTTGCAAGCACCACATACAATCACATAATACCAAACATTTCTTAAAAAATCGAGTAATTGGTTCACCAACTAGGCCCACCAAGAATTTAGCACCGAACATCATGCAAACCTATACTATACTTGTCTTGTCTGCTGGATTGAGTGACGTCTAATATAATGGAAAGGTTTGTATTTTCAATAGCGTGCAGAAGACCGCTAAGCGGTCAGCCACCGCAGAATCTACTTCAACTGAGGATGTCGGTGTCTTTCCTGGTGTAGTGGTGTTGGTAGTAGTTGTGCTGGGATTAGTGTTGACGTAGATAGTACACGCCATTGTGCGGGAGGAGCTCTTTAAACTATAAAATAAACAGTAATCTTATTCTTGAAAAAGGATCTTAATATTTTATTTTAAATTATGCCATATTTATTTCCTGTCGTAAAATATCCTTTTATGCATATTATCTGTACAAAATAATTTCGATGTTTCACATCGCCAGGCATCCCGCGATGGCTCTCAATTTTTTTGACATCAATAAGAACTTAAAATTGCAATTAGCAATTTAGCTGGCGGGATCGCGGTGAAGATTGAACTCAATTTGCTTGCATATAGTGCACATGCTGTCACACTTGTACAAAATGAAATAAACATTTTTGTTATAATAAAAATATAAAAGTTATTTTCAAGTACACTTTCACCATTTTGATATCAGATTCAATGTCTGTGCTTATGACATAAATAGTTAAAATATACAAATAAAGCCGACAGCAACTGAAAAAAAACCATTTTCAGTATCAGGCATCTCGTGATTTTAGGTACAAAAGTGGGATAGTATTTAAAACATAAGGTAAAAATGGGATAGTATTTTAAAACTGTTAGGTTAGTCCATATACTATTTTCACTTATTGGATGAAAGATGACAAACAAGCACACAGTCTACCTGTCCTTAGGTGTGACAATACATTTTGATTGTTATTCGAGGATAGTACTACCATATAGATGTTTATAAGCACCAGCATCCACTTACCATCAGTTGGGCGGTGTGCTCGCTTGTCACACTTATTCTATAAAAAATAAATAAATTAAGATGGATTTCTAAACGATTTAAACTCGAGTCCATATAATAGGAAAGTAGCGTTACTGTAACCGCGAGACTTAAGAACGCTTTATATCCCGGTCCAAGGGAAGTACAACGTTAATTTGGACGTTCAGTATCCGCACAAACCTCATCAAATAAAGCCGCAATACGCTCTAAAAGCTCTTTGCTTGCAGGTAACCGGACTTTAATGTTGCTAGTTGTTCCCGTTTTGAGGGTTTATTTCTTTTGGAGAACTTGCGAGGTTTCCTTAGGTTCATTATTTAGTGGTTGCTCAATCGGTAGTTTTAAGCACAAATTATTTATCTTTTATCTTTATTTTTTATCTTCCTCTATTCGGTAAATAATTCTGAATCTATTTTGAACCGATTGCACCTGATGGAGGGTAATGTTTTTCGAGTGTGTGTATGTGTGTCTATTTCTTTAGCGCTATCTGTAGTAGCCTAAGCAGCTTGACGGATTTCAACATATATAGGGAGTCGTTAGATTCGACTTAATTGTGTAAGTGCTGTGATTTATGGACCAATATATACTGTATCCACACTAGATAAAAAAATAAAATTCAGTTAACAGCGCAACCGAATTTTATTTTTTATCCTTAAGAACTGTTCACAGAACTTTGCGCTGGCATTCTATGCTAGGGTGATCTCCCCGCGGTCTAACAAACCCAATGGTACTGCAGTTATAAGCATGATGCTCATGGTAGTTGTCATCCTCCGTAGTGAATGATCCATACCGGCCATGACACTAAGGTCCTCTCAAAGTTCAAAAATGTTGTTATAAAATACAGTACACTTTGTTATTTCAGTTTAACTTCTTATACTTCGTGTTGCGGAAGTGGGCTAAGAGGTACTAAATCCAAATGATTCAAGTTCATGACCTAAATTGTACAATAGAATTGTGTAACAGAAAGTACGGTTGCAGCAAATATAGTCCTTTGTACAGAAAATCCTAACTTTAATGTTCTTAAAGTTCGTCAATAACGAAAGTTACACAAAAACAATCAAACATATTGTTTAAATACTAACGACCAAACAAGAATGTAGGCATAGCTAACATTAATATCTACGTATTTGAATCAATATATTTTATGGCTTTTGCCACCTCTAACGAAAATGCGGTTCTCTGCTCGCCTAATGGTAAATGTCAATCGCCGCCCATAAGAAAATGCAGGTGCGTTGCCGGCCTTTTAAAAAGGAGTAAGCTCATTTCATAAAGGTCCCTAAGTTGTGTCGGTCCAGAAAAACTTCTTTTGGTAAACAATTCCACAAGAAAGTCGTGCGAGGTAGGAAACTCAACTCAAGTCAACCAA